>JAOBYK010945315.1:0-24808 GCA_025434845.1 Phenganax subtilis | reverse complement strand
GCATTGTAGAGAGTAACTGGATTTAAGGAAATTGAATTTATTGAAAAACAGAGACGCAAAGCAAACAAACATAGACATGCAGGAAGTCACAGAAAGGCCAAGTGAAACGCGTCCTGCGATTCCACGTTTATTTCAAGTGGCCACCCTTCTCGAAGATGAAGAACACGCTTTTCTATTACGTTAGACAGGAGGAGAGGAGAAAAAGTGTAAAAAGTAGCCAGTTAATTTTTGAATTGTTAGTTATTTGACTGGTCTAACTCCTTCAGTTCCTGTCTTTCCTTGATGTTTGGAGTTTGTATAGCGCAAAATTTTCAAAAAATCAATGAATCTCCAATTTTTTAAAGATACCTTGCCATGAATACATTGAATGAATACTGAATACATCAGTCCAGGCCATGAATACATCAAATAACGTACAACATTTGTCACAAAGCTCCGGTCCAGCGCCTGCTTGAAATAATCTCAGGGGGTGAGTTAAACATAGCACCACCCGCTCGAGGCACGCATCGTTTTTTTGCCACGGTCTGAGTGTGGTGATTTCCACCAATCAGTCTTTTCATTCCCCAATCGTACTCTACGGATACGGTCGCGCTTGTTGTTGGTCGAGTAATGCTTTGCAATCTCATCGGCCCTGTTGCTTGGCGAATGCTCTGAGATGTCATTGGTCCGCTGGCTCAATGAATGCCGCGCAATCTTGCTGACCGTTTGGAACCGCAGGTCAACAACCCTGGGGAATACTAGGATTCCAGCAGCGACTGAAAGCAAACAAACATACTTGGTTTCTCATTTCGAGCTCTAGAAAAATATAAAGGAATCCTATGAAATTTTGGCCATTCCACTGGTCGCTTCTTTTACTCCACTGCCACTCTGCTGGTCGCTTCCATCTGGCATCATCCAACCTGACCGGAAATCAGGCAACCAGGGCTGCAAGGTGGACAGTCCTGTAACCCCAGGCCTGGCCAAGGCAGCTTCTGCAAGCGATTCCTGAAGTATTTGGCAAGAAGCAGGAGCTGAAAGGCTGCGCAAAGTGAATGCTTGCTTGGGTGGCCTGAGGCGAAGTGTCTCAGTAGGGGTTGCGCACAGCTCCTGCAACCAAAAAGAAACAACACAAAAATAATATGTGCTTAACAATGACAAAACGTCTCATTGCTAGTTTGCCTCTCCACTGCTTTTATGCAACGCATGAGATTAAACTTTTCTGACATACTGCTTCCCCAGTCTTCCTCAGCCAGCCATATAGGACTGACCTGCTCCATTCAAGGCTGTGTCCAGGAATGGCCTAAGAATTTTAGCTGCTTCGCAGCGTTCCCTCTCATCTTCAAAAAGTAGCCCAGGCCCTACACTCAGGCTCAGGATGGCAAGCTTGCAAAACAAGTTGCAAATGGCTCTCTCTCAAAAGTCGGAGCCGAGCTGACATGTGGGCTGCAAAGCCGGTGGCACTGTGTTTAAGCAGACCCTGAGGCCTGGAGCCCTGTGCCCTAAGCCCTAGCGCTGCCCGAAGCCCTGTCACATTCAGGGAGCGGCGCCAAAGATCACACCAGCCACTCACCACAGGGCCAGCCCCACCCTGTCTCCCATCTGTAGTGCGCATCAGTGGCTTTAGGGTTGCCACTTCATAGATCACACAGCCATAGGCTAAGGACCACAAATCTACTTCCTTTTGGAGAACATCACGAAACTGTGCCACTGTCCAGCTGGGGAGGACAGTGAATAGTTCAGGTGGGCGGTACATCTCTGTCACATAAGTGGCAAAGCGAGGCTCAAACTTGTCCTTGCCAAGTGCCCTGGGCCCTGGCTCACACATCCCTAAGTCACAAAGTTTGAGAAGCCTCTCCTGGGAAGACCAAAGGAGGTTGGCAGGCTTCACATCCAAATGTAAAAGGTGCACTCCATGAAGCAATGTCAAGGCTCTCTTCAATTGCCTGGCCACATCATCCACTGGAATCTTCTCTTCCTTCACCAAAACCTGCTGCAGGCTAGGTCCACCATATTGCAAGGCTATGTATGGCAATCTGCAGCTGGTGCCATCCTCCGCAAGCCATGGGAAGTGGTCAAGCTCTTCACGGGACAAAGTGGCCTGCAACTTCTGATAGCATGAAACTTCACGCACAGCAGATTCCTGGCCTGACCTGCCAAAGTAGACTTTTACAGCCCGCAGCACTCCAGAGCTTGAGCAGCACAAATAGACCTGACCGTATGAGCCAGTGCCCAAAAGGTTGGCAGAGCGAGACCCGTCCAGGATATACTGGCCAATCTGCACAGGGATCTCAACCTCACCAGGCAACGAGGCTTCTGCATCCTCTCCTTCAACTTTTGCTGCCTTGCGAAATTGAATCCCTTGCAACACAAGATCCTTGCGCTGCTCACAAAAAGCTGCTGCGCTTGCTTGCTGATATGGAAGCTTCCCACTCTCTGGCAAGGCCTTCCACTCTTGGCCTAACCTCTTCATTTCCTCCGCATACTCAGCCCTGGTTGCGCCAGAACCTTTTGCAAGCCTGGTATGTGCTTTCAAAAACAGTGCAAAAGGCTTGCAAGCAGGTGGCTTTGTCCTTTGCTTGAGGATTGCTTGTCGAACACTGCGGGGGGCCATGGCTTGCTGGGCTCCGTTGCAGCTGCTTCTGCTGCAAGCTGGCTTGAAACAGAAGAAGGATCAGTATCAATTAAAGTTAACAGGTATGCCCAACATGCCAAGTTGAAAGCTTTATTAAGCAGCTGCTGCTTGGACAAATCACACGCTAGTCTACGCTCGCCAACCCACTTTTAAATGCCACGCAGGTGTGCTGAAAATTGTATCAAAATAAGATGTGGCAAGGCCAATGCAACTCTATCAAAATTGCCCTGTGCCCTGGACCCTCAGGTGCCCACAGCAGCATCCTCTTCGCCGCTGGCAGGCTCCAAGGCATCCTCTTCTTCACCTTCATCTTGCCCACTGGCCAAGCCATCCAAAACCGCAGAGAAGTGCTTCGAGACCATCTTGGAGCCCTCCTCTGAGAAAAGGGTTGACCCCTCCAGAACCATCAGCCCACATGCTGCCCTGTCAGCAACAGCTTGCAGCCACACCATATGCTCTCTGTTGCGACCTTGGATTGAACAAAGATGGCCCAGGGTCTGTTCTGTAAGCCAAAGCAGCAAAAGGTCAAACGCAGAAACAGTCTAGCCAAAGCCACAGCAGCAGCAAAAGCAGCAACAACAACAACAACAACAGCGACAACAATGATAGACAACGATAGCCAGAGCCAAAGCAGGAGCAGCAGCAGCAGCAGCAGCAAACCAGCAACAACAAATCCCCAAAACCAGGGGAAAGTTGTCGGGTCAGTGGTCAGCATGACAGCCAATGCAAATACATTAAGCTAAGGCGACAAATCAACGATACCAATAATGCAATGGACAAAGACAGTTAGGATAGCAAGGCCGTAGCAGCACACCACTGAGGCAAAGGCATGTGCCATGGTACAAGATTCCTCGGCCCAAGCAAGCTTCCATGAGGGCACCAGAACCTGGTGTCATGTCGAACACGGCCCTGATCTTAAATTCCTCGAGAAGTGCTCCCCAAAGGCCAATGGACTTACTCTCAGCCCAGAACAAAGGGACACTGGAGCCATCTCTCAGCCCAGAACAAAGGGACACTGGAGCCATGCTTGTCAGCCCAGTCTTCAGGTGGAGACGGCGCAAAAGGAATGATTGCCTGCTTCTCCTTTGTGACAATGAGTGGGAGTTGGCTGGTTGGTCGAAAGTCCACACCGCTGTACCGACCTGAGTATGTTGAGGATTCTCCACATGTGGCAAAGTGCTCCTTCTTTGTTGCACGAATCCTGCTGCGCTGCACTGGACAAGCTACAGCCACAGTTTCAACGTTTTTCGCCTGGAGAGGGACCTTGCGAGTTCTCCCTGCACGGGGTGGGCAGCCTCCATTGTAGATGATTGTGGCCTCTTCTGCATGCAAGTGCTTGGCCAGAAGGCCATCCTCCTGGGTAGAAACCAAAATGTTCAAACAAACTGACAAGGAAACAACACGATGAATGGCTGATGCATCGTTGCATCTTACCAACATTACCCTAGCAGGGGGCTCATTTTAATGTTGCATCCAAAGTGCATGCATGCGACGTATCTCTCGCATTCGCCCGTCAAACAACATGACAAAGTCGCAACTGCCACTGCAGGAAGCTGCAAACTCCACCAGACCTGCCCAATCTTTGCCAGGCTTGCTTTGAATGCTCCAGGGTGCTTCACCTTCCTCTTGAAAAAGGTCTGCGCTGGCGCAAATAAGCCTGTGCGAGGCATTGAGTGTGCCACTGTGGCTATACACCTTGCCTGAGCTCCGAAAGGCTGCAGTCATCATCTCTCTGGACCAGCTCTTGGGCACTGACAGGTTGATGTACTTTTTGCGCTCCCCTTGCACTGTTCGCCAATGCCCTTCACGATCCTCGGCAGATTCAGCATCTGCGCCCTGTGCCCTGAGCCCTTGAAGAAGCCCAAGTTCTGGCACTTGAGTGGTCAGAGAGACAGACTTCTGACTGCCTTCAAAATGCTCGACAATCACTTGCAAGTCTCTCACCAAATCACATTGATCCTTGGCTGACCCATCCATGGCCTTGTAGAAGCCATCGCTTGCAAGCTTGCGGCAGTCTTGGAGATAGACCCCACGCATCAGCTTAAGCAGAACATCAAGCAACATTCCAGTGGGCTTGTTGAAGGCCTTTTTGGTCTCAGCTAACAAATCACACTCAGTGGTGGGGCCACCGCCTGCTACTTCAAGGTCAAGATCTTCCTCATTTAGTGCCTGAGTGCTCTCTGCCTTGAAGAGTGCTTCCAAATACTTTGCCCAGCAAGTCACTGGGTCAAGCATCTCAGAACACACCGATGCAAACTTTGATTGCTCTGGCAGTGGTAGCTTTGCACCAAGCTTCTGCGCAAACTCAAAGACCTGCAAAGTCAGCCAACAACCCCTCAACCAATCCTGCAACGCAATTTCAACTTTTACTTAACGGTGCAATGCTATTTAAAAGTCCAAAAGCCAGGCCTCCAAAACCACAAGAAGTGCAGGCCAAAGGCCCAATGCTCCAGTCTTGCGGTCTTTGTCTAGCCAAGACTCCACTGCTTTGCTGGGGAGCTGGATCCGACATTGGAAGGTCAAGCGCAACATGCGAATCATGTAAGCCATGAGCTTTGGTGGGGACCAGCCTGCAACCTTGGCAGATTTGACATAGTGGCACAAGCGGCTTAGCTTTGAATACTGGTTGCTGAGAACCTCTCTGCCAAAGTCAAAGTCAAGCGCCTGGCAAGCACCCTCCAACTCCCCAGTATCCTCTTCCAAGATTGCTGCAAGACTCTGGGCTGCCTTGTGCATCGAGTCGTTGTACAGTGCCCCATTCCAGCGAATGTGGGCATCCTTGCCCTGTTGCAACTTGGTGATGTTCATTGACCGAAGCAAGTGCACAAAGGAGACAAATGTATCAGATGCACTTGGATGACCCAAAGCTTTGATACCTTCAGAACCTAAGTGGCGAGTTTGCAGCCACTTAGTCTCACCCGGAATGGTGTGGAGTTGGATGGTGACTGCACACCCAGCCTCCCACAGCTGCTCTGCCCAGGCGCAATCCTGAGAAATCCAATTCAACGATACAGCCAACTCAGCAAACTTGCACAGGCAAGGGCAACCCTAATGCAAATAATTGGATGGCCAAGCTTCATCATTGCGGATGGCCTTGAACATGGCAACATACCATGCCCAAACCAAGTAGTGCCCATGCACCAGAGGGAGCTGTTGGTCAAAGAAATTCTGGGCAGCTGCTTTGGCATCTGCCAGGCCACAGATCATCACTGTTGGCCAAAGAAGTCGCTGTCTGATTTGCTTCTTGGCACCACGGGTCACAGAATGTTTGTGTAGAGCCGATGGACTGAAAAGTGAAGCTTCCAGAGCCTCAAGCTCCCGCCAAGCAATATCAGGCACAAATGTTCGCACTGGTCCTGTGCTCTTGGCAGCAGCAGCTCCATCAAAGGCTCCTGTCTGCAGCCACAAAGCAAGCCCAGAAGCTTCATAGATGCCAGTGGTGTCCAAAGCAGTCTGGCACTGGTCTGGACACCATGGGGCCTGTCTTAGTTTAGGCAAAGCAATCGACAAAGTGAGTATAATTTAGACAAAGTGAGTGCAGACTTTGCTAAAATTCAGTAAGAGCTCACAAGCCTTGTACCCAGCCAGGTCTGTCTGCTTGGCCTCCCTGTTGATCACCAGGGGTGGCGTTCTGTGCAAAGCTTTGGCCTTGGGGACCTTGTGCGGCAACTCAGCACGCACCTCAGTGGAGTGCAAAGGGCAGGGAGCCTGTGAATGCAAATAGCCACGCAAACTTCCTGTGCTCAGCACGTAGGAAATGACATCTGCCACCACCTCTTTGGACTTGCCCTGGGAAGCTAGGTGTCACTCCCCGCACCGCAAATGAAACATTAATAAGTTGCCTGAGGCTGGGGCATTGCTGTCTGGCAAAAGTGGCAGTTTTGAGGGCATGGCAAGGGAAGTGTAATCTGTTTGGTCTGGCTGTGCCTTGTGCCCTGTGCGCTGAGCCCTTTGAGCACGCAGCCCTGTTGGGAACACTCTTGCTGTCAACAAGCTGCATGCGCAATCAGCTGAAATAAGTGTGCTAAATAGGCTGACAGAGTCTTGCAAGCAAAACTTTTTTTGTCTTGAAACTCAGAATTTAGGGCATGGATGTCAAGCCCTGAGCCCTGTGCCCTCATGCCCTGATAGGGCAGGCAACCTGATAGGGCGTGTGAAAAAAAAGAAAATGGCCCTCCTAGTGCTACACAGACTCAGGCATCATCAAAATGAGGTTCCTGGCTGGAAGACTGGCCTGAAGCAAGGCATGAAGCACCAAAGCCAGGTTCAAGAATCAATAGCTCTGCATCCAATTGCTCCAGCTCCCGGCGCTTCTTGGCTAGCTCAGCTTCTGCGCTTGCAATGTCTTGCGTCAGCTTCCTCTTTCCAGCTTGTATGGACTTCTTGCGAACCATGGAGCTGATCTTCCATGAAGGCAGGGAATGTCCAGTGGTAGCCAAGACCATGTCAAAGTTGGACAGTTGGCATTGCACAGAGCCCTTCTCAAGCATGGCCTGGAAGTCCTGCATGTTCAAGACCCAAAAGGCCCCCAACGGAGTCTGCAAAGGTGCCTGTGAGTTCAGCAAGCCAGAAGCAAGAACCCTCATCAACTTCACAGGTGAGCCTCCATAGGCATAGAAGCCAACTGTCATTGCAGTGACATCAGAAGCAGAGAGCAGGAGCACTGGATGTTCTTTCGAGGACTCCAACAGCTTCTTTACTTTGCCTCCAGTGTCGTTTCGGGCCACCAAAGTCAGCAGCGGCTCTGTGACAGCATGTAGGTTGCCATCTTTCATGGCAAGGTCAGGCACAGCCACATAATAGGTAAAGCACAAGGGGGCCGTTTTAGGCAAGCAGCTCACTTGGGCACCAGGCTCCCAGCCCCCGACAAGCTTTGGCATCATAGACATTGGCCTGAGCTGGAAACTTGCAAAGACTGACCTGGTGGAAATTGTGACCCAGCTCTGCGCTAAAATATATTGCCAGCAACTTGGTGGGATTGTGAGCCGGCACGTTGCAATCTTCTTGCCTAATACTTAGTTTGTCAAAGTGCCCACATGACACCCCTCACTAGCATCACGCCAAGCATGCATGGCACAAGGCCTGCACGCTAGCTAGCAGGCACAAACCTTGGACCGCAAGCTGCCAAAGCAATGCCCTGGCACATGTTACGCATCCTAGCTTATTGGTCATCATCACTCATGCTCAATACTCCTTCAACAGTTTGCAGGAACAACATGCTTGGCAATGAACAGTAGTCTTGTTGTATGGTCGGCCTCGGTTTGAAACGCATATGCTTTGGCAACCAAGGCACGCGTATGTCAATCCACCCTTTGGGCACAGCAGTCTAAGACCAAGGTGTTGCCCCTCACAAAAAACATTGGCCACGTTTGTGTGGGCAATCATGCTTTTCAAACAGCATGCGGGATACCTTTTCTATCTAAGCAGGAGGGGGCCCTCACTCAATGCTGGTTGAGCCATGCTCCAACCACAGTACTAGTGTGTTTCTAGGCTATATTGTCCAGTCTTGTGGAGTTGCCAAAGGCAATGCAATCGCAAGACACAGTAAATGTTTTCACTACCCTTTGCTGCATGCATCCCAGCTCCAGAAGCATTGAAGGGTGATCTGCTAGTATGAAACAGTGCTAGAATCTCAGACAGATGGTAGTGGTCTGGAAAGAAAGAAGTCATGTCCCCAAGACCCTTCAGTGCAACCAAATGACCCTTCAGTAATCATCTCTTGTCAGGGGTGTGTCGCAAAGGGTCATTTAGATGCTTTGAAGGGTGCACTGTGTGCGTTGCTGACTGGTGGACTACCAAGATCACAGGCCTGTGTTGCAACACAAGCTTCATGTACATATCTATTGGTAGTTGACAATGAAAAAGCGCAGCTGCACCGAGGTTGGTGGTGCGATGCGTTTCACCTGTGTCCTGCCGCTTAGCACCTTAGTACCTTTCAATGCAGCCTTCTAAGCCTATGTTGCATGGATCCTGGCTTGAAAAGCATTGAAGGGTAATCTGCTAGCGTCAAAGGGTGCTAGAATCTCAAAAAGATGGTAGTGGTCTAGAAAGAAAGAAATCATGTTCCCAGGACCCTTCAGCGCAACCAAATGACCCTTAAGTAATCAGCTCTTGTCATGTGTGTGTTGCAAAGGGTCATTTAGGTGCTTTGAAGGGTGCACTGTGTCTGCCGCTGACTGGTGGACTACACAGGCCTGTGTTGCAACACAGACTTCATGTACATATCTATGGTGCGATGTGTCTCACCTGTGTCCTGCCTCTTAGCACCTTAGTACCTTTCAATGCAGCCTTCTAACCCTATGTTGCATGGATCCTGGCTTGAAAAGCATTAAAGGGTAATCTGCTAGTGTCAAAGGGTGCTAGAATCTCAAAAAGATGGTAGTGGTCTAGAAAGAAAGAAGTCATGTTCCCAGGACCCTTCAGTGCAACCAAATGACCCTTAAGCAATCAGCTATTGTCATGGGTGCGGCGCAAAGGGTCATTTAGGTGCTTTGAAGGGTCCACTGTGACATGTGGGCCAACTGAATCTGAAGTAAAATGATCTCCAGGGCAGTGCAAGTTTGTATGTTTATTGAAACAACTGGCAACCCCTAAGCCAGCCCAGTGACGTCATTTCCAGAGACCAATCCTCTGAGTTTTTGAAGGTGCCCACCAGACCAGCTTCAAAGACATCGCAAACAACACGGTAGACCCCATCCTCAACTCTGATTTCCCCAGCTGCCAAGACTGAGGGCACATTGAGAGATGTGGCCAGCTTGAAGACCTGGAAATTGGAAAACTCCAGAGGATCACTTGCATGACGTCCCATGTTCCGCAACTTCTTGGCACTTGCAGGAATTGTGGCTGACAGGGACAGCCCCAGCTTCCGAGCTGCCAGCTTGATGGAAGATGTCACTGCTTTCAACGGTGTTTCGGCAAAGAAAAACTCCAAAGTGTGGCTTCCCCCCCTTCTCTCACCACTTCCTCTACCAAGCGATCCCAAGTCTGGGATGGGCAAGCTGCATAGCCCAGGATGGTTAGGGCAGTTTTGCCGCCAGCAGCCATGGTGCAAAATGTTCAAGGCTGGGTCACAACAAAACGGCTGCAGAAGAAAAAACATGCAATCACAATGCGCAGGACGTGCCGAAGATACAGTACCCAAGACTGATTGAAGGATTCAAGGACAGTCCTGTTTTTTTGGCCCAATGTCTGGTGCCCAGTGCCCTGCAGCCTGGCATTGAGTACAGTATACCATGGTGCCCATGTCACAAAGACTGCAGGCTGAATACTATAAATTTGCAATTGAACAGCTGGCCTCATACAACAACTCATAAAGCCACACCCCTCCTGCAAAAAGGCCAAGAATATTCAAATTAGCGTGAAAGCAACGCTACAGCTATGCCATATAGAATGATGGGTTTGACTGCACCTCCTGGCCAAAGCAGCATGGACCCGTGGATTGAGGTCTGGAACTTCAACAGCATACCAATTATCTCAGCAATCAAAGAACTCCACGGAAGTCTGCACACAATTGACTGGAAGCTGAGGCACTCCGCTTGCGAAACAGGAAGTTCCTGAGCACAATGCTGGCAGCGCTACCAAGCTGCAATGTCATTGATTTATCAAGCATGGTGTACAACAAACATGCCAATGCCGGAAAAAAACCGAGACTCTTAAGAACCTGCAGCACTTTGCAAGAAGTGACCGTGACCAGGTCTACAGTGAGCTCAGAAATCAACTTCCTGATCTCTTGCTGCTTGGAAGGCAGTGCCTCCTGGCAACTCTCCAACTGCAGAAGCACTTGCTGCAGCATCTGAGCTGGGTCTGGGCAAGCACTCCAGCGTCGAAATGCTTTGGCATTAGTGCCATTCCTGCAGCCCAAGTATTTGGTCAAACTCGCAACCTTTTTTGACCAAATCTTTTGCATTGTGCTGCTAACTTGGCAAACTTGACTGCTTGCTTTAAGATTTCAAATGCTGCCAGAAATCCATTCAACCTGGTCGCACTCTTGGGGGCTGGCCAACCTCTGCAACCAAAACAAGGTCTGGCATATGTGCACAGGCATCAGCTTGTTGGCCCGCATCTCAAGCCGAGACAGCCTGAGCATTGGCTACTCTCCTAGTACTGATGATGGTCAACTAGGCTTCAAAGATTGCAGAAAAACTGACTGCTCAAAAAGATAACATGACTGGCAAGGGGCATGCCCCCATGCACTTTCCATTCACCATCTACTTCCAGTATCATCTGATGAACGCGGCCATCCAAAAATTGAGCTATCATGGCTAAGGCTGTCTGCAAAGTCAATGAGTTGATGTCAGTGTTGGGCTGGATAGTGGCCTTTTTCACAGCTGGTACCTGTCAGCCACAACTCCAAACTGCCTGTCAGACATGGTGGTGACAGCCACCCAGCCTGCTTCCGCTGCTTGCCAATGGATCTCCGGACAATGGTCTTGGCAGGTAGCAAACGCCTGCGCTGGCCTGGTCCTCCGGTCTCTCGGAAAAAGGCCACCAAGGCACTGGCCAAGCAAAGACCCTGGTGCCCTGTGCCCCGGACCCACCGGAGAAAGAACTCTGCAAGCCTGGCAAGCAGGTCAAATGTTGGATGCACAGGACTGTGCTGTTGCTCAGTGAGTGCATAGATTGGAAGCATGCCTGTAGTCTCGCACATAGGCACCCATGACAATGAAGCCCAGCTGCTCAGCTGGGTCTAGGGAAGCAAAAGTCTCCTGCCGCAGGAGAGCTCTCAAGGCTTTGGCAGTGCGATCCTGGCCTTGGCAGGGCTGCAAGTCCTGGAAAGCACAATAGGAATTAAATAGGAAAACTTGGCTCAAGGCTGGGCTTCTTTGACACAGTGTGCAGGTAAGAGCCTTGACAGCAATGATGAAATGATAAAGGTATACCTTTTTTCAACTCCAGAAAAGGGCTGCAATGCTTCAGCAGCTCCAAAGGCAAAGCTTTTGGAGAAAATCTGGCAGGCAAACACCGGCTGCGATACAGCAAGTAGGCAGCCATGGTCGCCTGGGCAAGTCAAAGCTGCACAGGTGAAGGGCTGAAAAAAGCTTGGGGCAGCTACAGCTGGCACATCATCTGCAGGTAGATCCCGGAAGACAAACTCTGCCAAGGTGGTCAAATCGTTTCCACTAGCACAAAGCTTTCCCGCCTGGAAGCACATGAAAAGAAGGAGGTAGGGCCACCCCCCAATTCACTCCCGGTTCGTGCAAACCAAACAAACCCTTCAGTACTCTGCTTCTGCACCCTTCAGCCTCAAATGCTGCATGTGAAAGCTTCCTCCACTCATTCCTTGGCCCTTCCTCCTTCAGCCATTGAGACACAGCTTCCAAAGCAGGAACTGGAGGACGACCAGCCATTGGCCAGCACCTGAGACAGATGCCAAGGGTTGGAAAAAAAAAACTCTTAGGGTCAAAATGGTTTGCACGAACCAAGGGTGAATTGGAGGAAAGTGAAATGAAAGGGCGTAGCGACCTAAGAATTCACCAATGGATTTCACCACCCCGAGGTGTATTGTATGTAATGAATGCTGTGTGATTTCACATAAGCTTGAAAAGTGAAAAGTAGGATCGCCATGACCTGTGAATACACTACTGGATGGTGAAATCCCAGGGTGTATTGAACAGGACAGTGCAGCTTGCATTTTTTGCTGTCCCAACCCCTGCAGCAATGACCCTACTGTGTTGCTTGGCTCCATGGTGTTGCCAACAACAAAGGATTCAGATCCTCTATCAAGGGCAGTGGAGCCAGACTATGCCAGCAAGAACTAATTGAAATTCAGGCAGCTCACTACTTTCGCAGTGGCTTCAGGGCCACTTTCCCTACACACACCGAGCGCTTTCTTGCTAGTGTGCGAATGCTTTTCAAAAAGTCCCACACATGGCACATCTGCTTGAGAGTCCAAATCTCTCTCTTCTTGCAGCCAGGCTCATAAGGCAGGCTGCCTTTGGCAACCTTCCAAGCAGCTTTAGAAGCTGTAGCGCAAGCGATGAAGATTTCGCATAGCTGGCGGTGCCTCACCAAGTTGAAACCCTGCTGCCACACATAACCACCTCCCTGGTAAGGCGTGATGTAAGGATTTGACATCACTACCCCCAAGAGAACACACAAAGGTAAGACAAAGGTGCCAAACACCCAAATCTAGCTGCTTGAGCAACTCGTCCCTCAGCTGGATGCCCAGGCGTTTTTTGCAAATAGCTGGAAGGAAGTGCAACATAGATGCTGGGGCCTTCCGGTCTCTCTGGGGCTGCTCCATGTAAGCCTGCATATCTTCTCTGCTTGCTAGAATGCAGCCTGTTGCGTAACAGTGCAGTAGAGCACTGGCCTGAGGGTCACCCAGGACAAGAAACTACCCCAAACAAACTACTGCACAAACAATGATTTAAAGAGCAGGGGTGTTTTTCTGCCCTTGAACAAAACACAAAAATTCAGAACACCAGGCCAGTGGCCAGACCTAAGCCCAAGCCAGTAAGAAACATGGAACCTGTTCAATAAGCTGCTGTGAGGAAGCTTCAGCAAAGGGCCCCCTCTTGATTCATATTCATGGCTTTCAGACAATACTTCAGTCATGGGTTGAATGAAAGAAGTTGTGTATACACAGAATCAAAGCCAAGAGGCCAAATGTGTGTCACGAACATTGTCAATGTCAGCCAATTGGTGAACCACCACCACATCTGCTTCAGCCACGTCCCACAGATTCAATATCCGAAACCCACCGTCAGTAGCTTCCAGGTTGGGGACCTGTGTGTACCATCGGTACACTGGTAAAATGCAGATTGGCTTCCTGTATCCCAGCTTGCGCAAATGCTCAGAGCAATCAGAATGCAGCTGCCGCAGACCCCCCCTCTTGGGTGCAGTTGGCTGGTAAGCTGGTTGCTCCAAGGCACGGCGCTGAACTGCTTCCCTATGTCCTTAGAAAACTGACAGCTGCGTTTAACAAACAAAAAGCACTGGCACCATCAACAGCACCCTGGCTATCACTTGGCCTTCTGACAAACACAGGAATCAAGCAAGGTTGGAGTCTGACTCGACCAGAAAATGAACCAGATTTGCCAGGTATCTAGATCTCTTGCGTTGTGTTTGAAGCTTGAACTGACGCAAGGGGTCTTTTGGCGGTGCAGCATCAGGGGCCCAACGAGTGCCACTCAAGCTGGGCACAGGTGTCAATGGCAGCATCAAATCAGGCACAAAGCTGGAAGCCTCCTGGTTTGATCCAGCCTGCCTGGCTATCCTTGATGTCAAGCATGCACGGGCATGCTGTGCGGCCGCCCATGTTCCTGGTTTTGGATGCTTTTTGGCAGGTGGGCCCTGTGCCCTGTTCCCTGTGCCCTTTGCATACCGGAATCGCCGCTCAAAGTGAGCAACCCATAGATTGGCACAAAGCCTTGAAAATGGAGTCAGGCCCAGCTGACCACCTTCTTCTGCAGCAGGTGCAAAAACTTCAGCCTCTGTCTGCGGGCCTTCAATTGCAACTTCAAGGATAGCACTGATGGTGGCACCATCAGCAGCCAAAGGGCCACTATGTGCTTGAAGTTTGTTCAACAAGTGGCCAAGGTCTCGCTCCAATGTTGTAGTGTTCACTTTCAAGGCAGCAAAAAAGCCCACCACCTCGTCACACTTGGGACACCATGGAACCTGGCGCGCATACTTGGCACGCCACTGTGGGGCCACAGCCCATGACCATAAGAACCTGTTGTCTGCAGCTGGTAGGACATGCAAAACCTGCGGTCTGAGAGAAGCCAGTGTCTTGGCCATCAAACAAAGGGATCTGGCAACCCCTTGTGCAAAGTTTCTTAGGCGCAGGAGCTTGCATACCTGCAGCATCAAATCTGCAAGCCGCCGGCGCTGGTCCTGGTGTGCCCAACATGCCAAGTTGAAAGCCTCAAGGGCCACAGCCACTTGGTCTCCAGCCAAGTCAACATCAAGCCTTTGCAGCATGGCATCCACCACAGAGGCCATCTTGTTCATGATGCCTCTGACCTCTTGGGCAGAAGCACGAGTGCACAAGAAGTGCACCTTGCCACCATAGTATATCCTCACTGTGACTGGCAAAACATTGGCACCCAACTCAGAGCAAATCATTGCTGCAAAAAGGAAAAACGCTCAGACCCATCGATGGAACAAGGCACGGTTCTGGTGCTTCAATTTCAAAGATAATTTGCGTGGCAGTCTTGCCACTGTGGACTGTGGGTCCTGGGAGGGTGGATGGGTCCATGAGAATGTGGCCATCGATGAACAATGCCTTCTGCCTGCTGTGGAATTCTTTGAAGGCTTGCTGGAACAAAGACACATCTGGATCGTCTATGTCAAAGTTGGTGCGCAGGAAAGAGAGACACTCAGCAGTGAAGTCACAGGTGAGGCCCACCCGGACCAGATTTGGAGCCACCATGTCCAGCAAAGCTGCTTCAGCCCTCTTCCGCAAACTCGGTGAATTTCGCTCCTAATCCAGCCACAATTTGACTACTGAAAGCAATTATTAGGACATTAAGGCCATCAAAGAAAACTACTAAACACAAGCCAAAGCAAGCAAAAGCTTCGTCAGCTGCTTGCATGCCACACACCAAAGCAATCGCGCGAATAGCGCAGCAGTACTTGAACATGGGGGTGCCAGCGCTGTCAAAGCGATGCTTTGCAATGCTCAAGTTCCGCATGATCTTATCTATGCCTCCCTGGCTGCCATGCTGCTCGCAAACAGCACGTTGAGCTGCAATCAACCTTGCCTTCCAAACCTCTGAGTTTTGAATCAAGGGGACCAGTGATTTGCTATGGCCAAACAGTCTTTCCCATTGCTGGTTGAACTCTGGTTCTGCACTAAGAGGGTCCTTGAAAGCATTCCTCACCTGGTGCGCTGGATCGTACGATGCCCAAACAATGTTTGGAAGTCTAGGGTCAGAGGCTATGATCTTGCTGCACTTCATGACCGAAGGACCTTGGTCAGAAGCAAAATGGTGGATCCGCTTTCGAATGGCATCCAACGCTTCATTGTCTAAGCAGCCATCAGGGTCTCGACAGCCTTGCTCCAAGACTGTGTGGATTGAAGAGGCCATTGAATCACTCTTGTCCTGGTCATGACTCTCCAAAGTATTCTCAGCCACATCACCACCTAACCTGTAAACACCAAGCAGGCCCTCTTGCACAACTGGCGGTGCCCTGCACCAATCTTCGATGGAGTTGAACGAAGCAGGCTCCTGCTCCCTGTCATTGTTTGGGTCCTGCACTGCGTGTCCATTGTTTGAATCAATCTCCTGTGCCCTGGGCCCTGTGCCCTGTGGGAGAAAGGAGCACCGATATCTTACCAGGCGGTGGTCCTTCCTGTCATCGACTGAAACACTGATGCTGGTTGCAGCCATCAGCCTCTCCTTCCGCAGCTTCCTGACTGCCCAGTGCATGACTATAATCATGCATCTCAAGCTCCGGGGCGATGTTCTTCTCCTGCAGCCACGGGCAAAATCATCTGTCTGATAGAAGGACACAGCACCCTCAAACGAAGCAGTGGCCTTGCATGCCCGCCACGCACGGAGCCAGTCCAAAGGCTGTGGCACATTGCCATTCAGAAGCTGTTGATCCTTGAGGGAATAGGGCAAGCATTGGGAAATGGGAAGATCAGGTAGCAAGAATGACTTTGTGGCCACCTTGTGCACAGTCGTTGCAGCGTGTTGCTGAAGGCAACATGCCTGCATAGCTTTCCTGGGGAAGCCGAAAGAACCAGTCAGCCGACATGTGACTGGGCACCCAAACAAAGAATGATGCGCTCAACAAACTGAACACTTACTTGTTTGCCCCAGGTGCAATGAACGAACTTGGAAAGCACCCCACTTTGTGGAGAAGCGGCTGCCAAACCTCAAACAATCAGGAGCCAACCAGAAAGGCAAAACCAAATAAAACACAATCCTGGTGCCAGCCAAACTTCAACAGCCCTGTGCCCTGTGCCCTTAAACCAGTTTAACCCACTCAAGCTCTCAATGGCCTTTTACTTCCCACTTGTCTTTTGGACTTCCTTTCCAAACTGGGTTTGTATTTTGATACATGCTCAACACAAACCTATTTTAATATTGCTGTTTGCTGAAGACTGGGATACCAAAAAAGGAAAAACATAATAGTAAGGCAATGGACTACACAAAACACAGATTTCAAGGAAAGGGGCAGTAGCTTTCTTTTTTCCTTATCTTCCGCAAGCTTGTGCATGAGGTGGCTGCAGAAGAGGCAGCCAATGGCCCACTGCCCCCCTCTGCAAGGTGGCCGGGTGGACAACCAACCGGTGTCGCATGATCTTCCCCAAGATCTGTGCCGGTATGTAGCCAGAGTGAGCCATTTGGAACGAAACTTGATGTACCTGGCACAGGCTTGCGAAAAACACTGTCTCAACATACAAAAAGAATAAGCCTGGTGCAATTTTCCAAATTTCAAAAGAACTGTAGAATATAAACGCTAACAGGGAACTTGCAGCGTGCGCATGTCTTTGCACAATCCTGGTGCCAGGCCAAATGCTGAGCGTCAGATTCCTGCACTGCCCCAACACCACCATTGGATTCGGCATGGCTTGAAGCAGGGCTTGGACAAGAGGATGTTCCAGAAAGTCGCAACTTCTTGGGACCTCTGCCCCCAGCAGTGTCTGGCGCAGCACGTTTCCTAGCCAAACCAAACCTGGCAGCTAAAGATTCGGGAGAAGGTGGCATTGCTCAGAACCCTAGCATGTGGACCCTGTGCCCTGGGCCTGAACCAAAACCGTGTTGTCAGTCACACTTGGCCCACTGCAAGAGTGGGCACAGCATGCACATGGCCAACATGCAGCCTAGCATTTTTTGCAAACAAATTGGCATTGTCTTGGTGGCTCTGTGTATGTTTCATACAGCTGGCCATGAAAAGGAACCCTTTGCTACAAGAACTTGGTACACAAAAATCAACAGTCAGCAAGAATTCCATCGCTGTGCCAAACGCACAAGTAGGGGCTTCTTTACAACAGTGCGCCGGACAGTGCGTGGCTTGCAGTGTCTGACCTGGCCACGTTTCAATTTGACTGGCTTTGACCTGTTTGGGTTCAAAAGATACTTCCAAGGCAAGCCATACCGCTGAGCCAAACCTGGCGGCAGCATTGGCAAGTATTCCCCTTGGCCCTGCTCTTGGCTAACCGGTTTGCAGCTGGGCAAATTGCTGGCTGGGTTCACCCAATCTACAAAGCTCAAAGCCAGCAATGTCGCAGCTGCCACCACCTGGATGCTCATTGTCTGGCCGCCCATTGTCTCAATATCTTGCTCTGTGACAGTGGGAGGGAAAGACATGGTGTGAATTGGATACCCATGCACCAGCAATTTCTCCACAGGAACAAGCAGCCGGCCTGCACCAGGGACTGGGAAGATGCCCTTTGGCGTGATAGTTGGCAAAACCCCATCTGTTCTTGCTCCACACCGATCCAAGTTTTGAGACAAATCAGCTGCCAGCTTTTCACCAAACTTGGATGACAAAATATTCCAAGCATCTCGCTGCCTGGGTACATGCAAAAGTAACTTGTCTGCATAGTGAGACAAGTGTAACTGGGGCATGTCTAGTCGTGCAAAGTTCCGGTGCAGCTCCTTCCACTTGCACCCTTTCGATGTGTTGGGGAAACCTGCTGCTGCAGCTGACCTCCACCTTTGTTTTCTCATTGCCTGATGGCTCTTGACTGCAGGATGCACTCTTGGAAGCAAGACATCGCCCAGGCTCATGAGACCCTGTGCCCTGGGCCCTGAATTTTTCACATGCTTCCAAGCCATCGATGCCTTGCCCTGCAAGACTGCTTCAGAGGCCACTGCCACATCTGTGCGGACGCCCAAGAAATAGTATCGCGGGCGTGATACAGGGATTCCAAGGTCAGTTGGGCCCATAGAAAGCGTGACCACATGGTAGCCCTGCTGCCTCAATCTATCCAAAACCTGGGTCTTCACCCGGGCAATCCCATGGACATTCTCTAATACAAATGCTGCTGGGCGCACCTTTGACAGCCGCTCAACAACTCCAAAAAAGATAGCAGCGTCTGCTTCTTTCAAGAGTTTGGTTTTGTGGTGTAACATCGAAAATGGTTTGCAGCTGAAGCCTGAGATGTACAAGTGAACATATGGAGCCCAGTCACCATTGAGCACACTGTGAAACAAAGCATGGTGTGGTTTTGTGTTGGCTTCAATCATTTGGCGAGCAGGTTCCCAAGGCTCGCTTCCCCACAAGTGGCAATGCGGCACACCCAAGCCTTGCAAGGCATGGATCGGCGCGTCAACGCCACTGCAGTCTGTGCCCACCAACAGGGGCACTGGCAAAGCTAACCTGGCAGGCTGCAAGCCAGCAACCTCCAAACCAGCTTGTACAGCTGGCTTCAAAGCTTGGCCCCAACCATCAAGCCATTCAGTCAACTTGCTTGGCAACTCTACGCCCATGCCCCTGCCCCTGCGCCCTGTGCCCTGGAGCCTAAAAAGAACTGAGCTGTAGGTGTCACAAAATGGTCTAGTCAGTCCTGGACCTCACAGCTGACTTTGAGAATAAGAGTTGGAGACTGGCCTTGAAGAAATGCAGGGCTGAGAAAGGCACCGCTCTGACGCCAAGGCAAGCACCAACTAGACTGACCTGAAGCCGGCAAGTTGGTGTAGAGGGAAGAAATTGACGTCAGGGTGAAAATAGGGCGCGTGAGAATTGGCTGCTGTGATTGTGAGCACAATGTGCTCAGCAATGCTCTGTTGTGTGGGCATCACACTCAGGTGCTGACCACTACTCAGCCACAATGCCCCAACCTGACACAGGCAACTTTCAAGACACACTGTGGCGCTTCTTTGTTGAAACCTGAAACCCTGGACCCTGTGCCCTGGGCCTGCTGCAGCCTAACAACAGCACTGAACTGAGATTTGTCTAGTCAGTCCTGGTCTTGACTTTTAAGGCCTGTGAAGAAAAGCTCCTCCACCCCACAGCTGACTTTCAGAATAGACAGTTGGCGATTGGCCTTGAAGAAATGCAGGGCTGAGAAAGGCACTGCTCAACCTCCAAGGCAAGCGCCCACTAGACTGACCTGAAGCCAGCAAGTTTGTGTAGGGGGAAGGAAATTGACATCAGTGTGAAAGCAGGCAGGAGAATCAGGACCTAAAGCGCTGCACTGTTTCAGTTCATGAGAGTTGGCTGCTGTCATGGTGAGCACAATGTACTCAGCAATGCTCTGTTGTGTGGGCATCACACTCAGGTGCTGACCAGTACTCAGCCACAATGCACCAACCTGACACAGGCAAATTTCAAAACACACTGTGGCGCTTCTTTGTCAAAACCTGAAACCCTGGACCCTGTGCCCTGGGCCTGCTGTAGCCTTGGAAAAAAAACATGACATTGGGAAATGCATGATAAATGCATCAGAATGCAGTTTTCTAAACAAAAGGGCCAGGCGCAAAGAAGCCGGCAAGTCACCAGGCCAGCCTGAGCATTGGCGTTGGCATGGCCAGAAAATGTGCCTGACCTGATAAGGCTCTAATTGTTAATTATGGTGACCTTTCAATTGAGACTGAGACATAGAAGTCACATCCACATTGAATCATAAGGGTATATTAATAATACTAAATTCTACATCCCACCCTCCCTTGGCAAAGGGCCCAGCAAAGGTGACAGCAAAGGTGACAGCACCTGCGTGAACAGTGGGCAAACACTGCAACAGGACCATGGCTTGGCAACTCACAAGATAATTTAATGCTATGACAAAAAAGCCAAGCTCCTTAACAACATAATTCAGACAAATTTACGACCAAGTTTGACCAAATTTGTCCTTTTAAACATGTTCCAAGTCACTCACTCTCAACGATAAGCACTCAGTTTGCTGGCGCCCAGCCCTCCTGGATCTCCTGGAAAGTGCCCCTGAAGCATGGGGGCAGATAGGGCCCAAAAACAGGACTGACATCATCGCTTGACAAATGCAGGGTGAAATCCAGCTTGGTAGCAGCAAAGGGGTAGGTGAGATTCAGATTCTAGTGACAGAAACAAATAAGAAATGATCTGGCACTGTGCTGCGCCAGCCTCCAGTCCAGATTGAGCCGTGCCCTGGGCCCTGGGCCCCAGACCTAGGAACAGCAAGAAAGCGTGTCTACACTGTGGCTATGGTGCCAGCAACGAGGCTCAAGGTGAAGGACAGCTGACACATAATGATAACACAGCAAACAATTGAGTCAGTGCCAGGCATCACCAATAGTATTTGAGATGCATGAAATGGCACTGAGGGCCCAGGCAGCTGCGACGGCTTCCACTGCAACGCCTGGCAAAGAAACGCTTCAGTGTCAACAAGCACTGCGACCTAAAGCCCAAACAACTTCAACCCAAGCCCATGGTGCCAGGAGCTTTTTTCTGAATGGCTAGCCAGCAGCAAAAGTTCAACGGCTGCTTGGAAGATTCTCAGCTTGTCAGCTTGCTCAGGCTCAGGATCTCTTGTGCCCTGTGCCCTGAGCACTGCTGACAAAAAGTTGCAGTCAGGCATGGCCTGGGCTCAGAGCCTTGCCGGGCGCCAGCTCTAGACAAATCATGCCTTAGACCCAGGCATTGTCCTCATGGTCCTGCTCCGCATTCACCTTGGGCCCTGGGCCCTGGGCATAGTTCCGAACACGCTTCTCAGAAGTCTGGATGGCCATCATCAAGCTGTCGCTCCACTTGACACACCGCATGAGGTGGAGCTCAAAGGGTTTGCCTTTGGAGTCAGCATGACGGACCATCTTCATGCCAAGCAAAATCTTCTTGCAATAGAGTGCCCGATCCTGCAAGTGTCGTTGGAAGTGGCTCTGGCCCAGGCACCAGGCAGGACCACAAGCCCAAAAATTGAACAGAAAAATGATATTAAAAAAGAACCCAAGCTGCAAAGACATATCCATCGAGCTGAAAGCCAAAGTCATCTTCTGTGTCGCCAGACCAGCCAGCAAAGACAACTTTCTTGTTCGAAAAGACCCAATCCTGTGAGGACTCATAGAAATCGCCCTTGAGTGCTTCCGCCTTCCAGGTAGCAGCAATGGAATCAATGAACCACTTTGAACCATGGACACACTCTTGGCAAACTTAAGTGTGCAGTATAAACAGGCAAATACATATATATATATATATATTTTTATGCAATTCTGCGCAGAGATTGAAACCATTTGAAAACCTCTGCCCCCAAAACCTGCCTGCAAAACAAAGACATCTGTCTTGAAAACCTTGCAGCCCACATCTGCTGGCACCAGCTTGATGGCATAGAAGTACTGCTCGCTTGACATCCACAAGCTATAGTTGAAGGGCGGCTGCGATCCTGGCAGCGGCAAGCAAAATTGCCTAGTACCAAAGGCAAGGTCCCGCTCCACGCGGTAGGGCTCACAGCGCCTAGGCAATGATAGTTGGGGCAGCCAACACATAAAAGGGGCCATCCAGCAAAATCATTAGGCCAAAACCAAAACCAAAACCATCTACTTACTGGTACAAAATTTCTTCTCCCAACTAAGCCAAGCCCAAGCTTCAGGAGCATTGGATGCTGGACAGCAAACCTTATGCCACAGCCCATGGCCAAGTTAATCAAGTCTGTTGTGAACCGCTGGGATGCCCAACATGCCTTCAGCAGCTGAATATTCCTCATTTGTGTGGTCTTGGCAAGGCATTGAAAGAAGCTCCAAAACACCCAAAGATGACAATGGCAATGACAAACACAAAAATCAAAAAATAGAACAACCAGTCCAACCCCCTTTGTCCACTAGTGCCCAAGCGGCCGGTCTTCCAGGGATGTGAAGGCACTCTGCTCAGCTTTCTGGGGCAATCCGGGGCAAAGATCGAAGCTTCTTTTGCTGCCCAAGGCCAGTGAGGGCCAGGAAATGCTCGGCAACCACAGTGCAATCCCATCCATACTTTGTCACAGAATGAAGCACTTCAGTTCCAGGCTCATATGGAAGAGGCCACCCATGCCAGCCTGGCTCATCCTAAGCGATGGGCTGAGAACAAAGGGCTTGTCAGGGCACCTACCAATAACCAAATAGAAAGCTCAGTCTTATGACCTTCCAAGTTTCAAGATGCCGCATCTCGCAACCATTGGCCACACCATGCAAAGACCAGCAAAGCAGCAAGATCTGGTACCCTCCATGCTCCTGGCTCCATACAAACTGATGCAAGAGCTCGCGGACCGCGCTGGCAACCTTAAACAACTTTGTTTCATCCAGAATCGAAAAACATTCAAGATAGCCCATTCTCATCAATGGGGTGGGGGCAGCTGGCAACAGCAAGTCTCAAATTATCACTGCCAAAGCATGTTAGATCAAAGCCAGGGAGCCACTTGGAACCTGGTTGGGACTTTGCTCCTGTCAGGCATCTGAGCAACCAAGTCCTTGACCTTCTCCAGCAGGTCCTCATCTTCAATCTTGAATCCTGGGATGTGACTGGCCGGCCTGGCCATAAGAGGTCATTGAAATTTAATTGCACCAAAACCACCAAATACAAAGTACAGTGTAAGCAACATTGACTGACCTTCAAGCCAAGAAGCGGCAACAAAGCTCACAAATGGAAGCATGTGTGGGAGCCCCATCAGGAAAGAATGAGCTGCGCCATGCATTGAAGCCAGCAAAGCACCAAGTATAGTACTTCTGCGTGTCATACTTCATGCGCAAGAAGTCTGGCGCCCCAGAGAAGAGACTTAGGGTAGTCAAGGTCACATGTTACGAAGAACTGAAATTACAGATGCTACATGCTTCCCTAACCCCCACACCCTCCAAAAAGTAAAATGCAAATGCTTCAAACTGAAATGCAAAGCCTTGTGCAATGCATAATGCAAGGTGCTTGAAGTGGCCCAACAAGTCAGCTGCACTCAGCGCAAAAATGCTTGGTGACAAAGCATTGTCCAAGCTCTGCGAGACCAAGTCCACCATCTGACTCAAGGCCTTCTGCCTCTCCACCACAACCTCCTCACTGGCTTCTGTGGGCCCTGCGCCAGTGGGCCCTGAGCCAATGGTGGGCCCTGAGCCAATGGTGGGCCCTGGGCCCTGAGCCAGCTCAGTGGTCTGAGTCTCTGTGGCACCCGCAGCATCATCAGTCTCTGCAGGACCTGTTGCCTGGGCAACATCTGCGGAGGAGCCTTTGACTGCCATTGCGAACTCGATGGTCATGCCAAACCTTTTGCCCTTGTGCCAAACTGCTAAACCCAACAAATAGACTCGATGGTCATGCCAGCAGTGCAAGAAGCTGAAAAAGTAAATGGCTTCAACTCTCAAGTCCCTAAAGCAATGACAATCCCTGCGTTCTCCAAAGCACTGCTGGCCTTGTGCAATGAAGTAGGGCTCACAGCAAAGGCCACCGCCAAGGTCAACACCTCAATGTCAAATCAAAAACAATCAAATAAATGACAAAATAAACAACGCTGGACAAGATAAAACAGTCTGACTGAGTTTCCCAACCACCGAAAGGGCACAGGCGATAGGGCCCCCCCAAACAGCTGCGGAGAGAAAAACAGCTGCGGAAAAAAATAAAAAATGCTCGAAAAAAAAGCTAAGCATAGCATTGCATGGGGTAGATAGATTTAAGGAAATTGACATTAATGAAAAAACGGAGACGCAAAGCAAACAAACATAGACATGCAGGAAATCACAGAAAGGCCAAGTAAAACGCGTCCTGCGATTCCATGTTTATTTCAAGTGGCCACTCTTCTCGAAGAGAAAGAATACGCGTTTCGATTACGTTTTTAACTATGCACACCGCGTGGCAAACCAACATGGAACCCTCGGATGTAGATGAGGAAACTTGCAAACATAGCACCATGCAATTTGTTTAATTGTTTTTGCCGCACGTTAATCTTAACTGGAGTAGTTCCTTTTCAACACCACCAAACAGGAATTGATGGACTTGGCCCCCGTACCACCACCGAACCACCAGTGAAGGGCACCAGGCTCGAAGTGCACGTCCCATCTCCACGTCCGATCTCCACGGATCTCCAACCTATCGGACACCGGTCCACTGCTGTTTCTTCCCGGCCGCGGCGCACGCTTCTGGAGGGCGGCGTGGCCTGCAATGAGCTTCACCTCAGTCCGGGGTTCTCACGGGGTGCATCGGAACTGGAGGATGTTGAAGGAGGACTGGGGGATGTTGGGGACTCACCAATAAGGGATGAAGGAGAATGCAGTTCTAATAGAAAATGCGAGATTACTTAATGTTACTATCAAAAACATTATTATCAGACTATATCAAACTATTGATTTCAAAAGAAACACTCCAACACTCGAT
>JAOBYK010944204.1:0-15790 GCA_025434845.1 Phenganax subtilis | reverse complement strand
ACATATTAGTTTCTGGAAGACTGCTCTTTTATCACAACCTTAACTTATTGGGTTTAGTTAATCAAATTTCTATTACTTTCTTACCTCTATTACTTTGCAACTACTCAAATTGGTGCAAATTGTATTGTATAGTAAACACGCATTTTACAGAAAACACATCAGTGGCAGAAACTATAATTTTTACATAAATATAATATTCTGAAGTATTCAAAACAATATATCTGCACCTACCTTTCCTGATGGCATTATTTAAAACTGTGTCTCATGGCGTTCTTTTGTATTGTTAACGCATGCATATATTTCCAGAACTCTTTTAAGAAACGTCTCCATGTAGAATGTTTGAAAAATAATGTTTAGATTACTACTCAATTTCTGTTTAGGCCGCCATAGTTACAAGACACCCGATTCGCTTAATGAAAATTATTCTAGGTAAAAATAAATAGAAAATTAATATTACAAAATATTCAGTCTTGATCCTCAATAAATTGCTTCAGAACGGAGTCATCCAGCGGAATTCTTAAGTATTCAACACCATCAACTCCCTAAATTAACCAAAAACCAGCAATTACTTTACTGCACAACATATTACACCACCACTTGTATTCTTGAATACTAGTATGCGCAGTAATATATACAACGCCACTACATAAATGTATTCGGTATCCCATAGGCGGCCCAAAATTGCTTGTTTTTTTAGATCAAATAAATCGATTTATATATAATAATCCTTTCATAGCTGGCAGAAGCTGGCGGGCTTTAATGTTTGTCGCGCGATGGTCGATTCAATCTCGCGAACCTGGGACAACATTTCGTCCCGCCAAGCAAGTGTCCCTGTCTATAGAGGCGAGTCATCCGGATCAGACCTTGCCTTTGGACAACTTGATAAGTCATTTGAGCAACACTGTTGTTTTATAAACATGCCGAGACAATTTTTTTTCTCCCGGGTTTATGTGAACAGAGTGCACTTTCAAAATATTGTGACGACTTTTTTTATTCAACTGTAAAGGCACCAGCTTTAGCCAATTACCGCGGACCCTAAATCTAATTGTTGATTTTTTGTAGAAGGGGAGGGCACAGGACAGGAGAGATCAACTCAACTCAACTCTGCGAACATTATTAAACTGAGAAGACTTAGACTAACCTCGCCCGACATAGCTTAGCCGTTGGTGAAAGGCAATACGCCTGCGGAATGCACTACCCGTGCTTCACCGGGGGATTATCGATAGCTATAACTTTAGTAAAGACGGAAAATCAACATTATCTGCATTACGGTATCTGATTTTCTTTACTTACTTTTTTGGATCGAATTAACTTATGATCACGGAACTCTGTCAACTGAGCTCTTAATGTTGCGTCGCTATTCACCAGGAAAGCCTCTCGACACTTCGTGTAGCAATCGTGAAAAGACATGCCTGAAAAATTACAGATACAGAGGTAAGTTTGAAGATAAAATTAAGGGTATAGATAATAGATGGCAATGGCACGATCCTTTATAAACACTCCAAATTACCAGATACTATACTTTTAATCTAAAATTCAGGCGAGCAAAATCTTGTGTAACGTCAATAAGAGATGTCATAAAGAAATGTCTGGTTTCCATAATTACATTAATACAGTTTCAATATTTACTTTAATACATTGTAGTCGAACTAAAGTACTAGCAGAGAAACAAATAAGAAAAGTCTTTTTATGCCGCTGTCTTGCCGGACGAAATGGAGAGTCTTCTGGGAGAAGCAGAGACCACCCCTGAAAAGACTGAACAGTAGGCACACTCCCTCCATAAAGAGTGAAGCCAATTAAGCATTTCTGCCACAAGAGCACCCGTATCTTGAACTCCGTCTGGACTTTGAATCTGCAATGGTATTGTAACCAAACCAGATGTGAAACAACGTGGACTGATCTTGCTGGTGCATTCAATGAACTCAGGCAACCAACCAGTGTAACCCGCAGTCTGACCAGACATGTGTGTGCTCCTTCGAAATGGATTATTTTATCCCACCACGTTTTGTCAGGAGAATCTTGGTAGGTCTTCAATAACATCTCAAAAACGTTCTTGGCATGAGACCACCATCCTCAAGAGATGTTAATGGCGCGCTCTACTGGCTCCAAGATCTTTTTCAATTCTTCGAGTTTCTCCGTCAATTGTTTCCAATCAGTTTCAGTTTCCGTGCCTAGCATCTCAATGGCAGGAATACCACACATGGCGAGCATTTCATAGTGAAAAAACTCTTGCAATGACGACATGACGGTAATCTGAGAGGTGATCCTTGTTATTGCAGTTGTTGTGGTGAAATCAGCAGGGACAGTTTCCACGTATTTAGGCACTTTGATATTCTTGCAGATTTTTTCACTCATCTGCTGGAAGAAAGCGTCGTAGTCAACATCGTAGATGGAAAGTTCCGGCACAATGACACTCAACGATTTCCCCTCCCCCCTTAATGTTCGACAAACAATTAACGTACACCTGGTTTTTCAGCGTTCTTGTCAATTGCAAGGGCAACTCTCATAATGACGCAGTACCACCAGTCGTCAGGCGAGATTCGTAGCCTCCAATGGTGGTTGTATGCTGCGAGAATCGCCGAGAACAGACCATTATTTTTGTCACAATAGATCATGGCATCCGAACCAAGGGTTGCGATTCCATTGCCTAGATTATTTCTAGGCGAGATAGTCTTACGAAACCGACTCCTTGCCTCAGCAGCCTCGGATTCTTTTGCAAACTTTGCAAAGGCAACCTGGGACGGCATTTGTCGTTGACTCGTTGTTGATATTGTATGTAGGGTAAATCCTTTACAGCGGTAGGGGCCGAAGTATCAGCCAGTTTTACGCGCTTCATGATAAAGTCAAAGCGATAAAGTATACGAGATGTAAATAATCACAGATATAATGTACTAAAAAGACCAATATTTTAACATTTGCTTTTAAAAGATTTCCGAGCATTGAGAATTTCCGCATTTCACATGAGTTCAGTGTCCTTTGCTTTAGTTCAGTGTCCTTTGCTTTTTACCCACATTGTGAAAAAGCAAAAAACGGTCTCGGACTATTGCAGGAGAAACGCAGTTTGACCTATTCACGAAACGTGCATGCATGGGTATTGTGCATAAAGTTTAGCTTGAGATATAGACGTACCAGCATATTTCGCTTCCTTAGAATGATCTATTTGGTAGTTTCCAATCAGAAGAAATATTCCTTTTGCATTGGCTGTGAGACTTCTGAACACGTGAATCAAAGAACTGAAAGCCAATGATCCTGACTGCTGAATTAGCAAAGAGTTTTCATAAGATGTTTCTTCCGAATACGGTTCGAATGTTGTGACGTCATACCAAAGCCAGTTAAAGCGTCCAACTTGTGTTTGATCCCAGACTGGAAAAGGAAAAATGTAAAGGAATGTCTATACTTTTTATGCTGCGCATAATTTGCATCTTGTCCACATTGCAAGCAGAATAGAAGCTCAAAGTGTTTTAGACGAGTTCCAATTCACTCCTTATGAATACCCACCACTATCCTGCACATTAGCAATAGTAGTGGGTCTTCATAAAAGAGGACTTTGAGCAAATCTAAGATTTGCGCAACGGCGAGGATTGGGAATTACAACTTACTGAGCGGTGCATGAATGTGATCAATTGATGCCACGAGGTAAATTGACGGACATTGTGCCAGTAAACTTAGTATCGTTTGTGTCTGAACATCAAGAGAAAAACAAAACCGAATATAAGCTTGCGCGTTTTATTGTTTATCATCAAAGATACAATATGATGCGCGGTCCTTGTGCACTCTATTTAGCATTGCACATATGTACTCACAGAGGAGGGTCTCAACATTGCTCCATCAATATTATGAATAGTTAAATATAGTTCCTCATCATTTTCTTCATAGTAATTTTTAATAAAGTTGCATTGTTCTATTAAGTTTTTAAACGTGCCATCGTGTCCAAGAACTTCAGTAGTTATAGTATTGAGAATCTGAAAAAAGCGTAACAAATATAGTGTTTTCAGCACATATCTTGCAATACAAATTGTGAATTCCAACACGAACAAACGTGAACTCGCAAAGTATGCATTCGTTTTATTTTATAACATATACAGCGACTAACAGTGTAGTAATACGTAGACAACACAAAAACTGCTTTACTGTTTTAAGAGATATACGTTCAGCAACATTATTGGTCTCACTAACAGGAAAAAACCAACTCACACTTTTAATTGTAATACTCGGAAAGAATCCATTTACAACGAGTTGTACAAAGTTAGAAAACATGCTTGACCGAAATTGATCAATCACATGACGTTTAGACCCAAGTCCGTGAAGTAGTATATTGAACCCGTTTCTATAAAACAATGCCAAAGTTGGTATTTGAAGGTCTACATGTTAAGCAATTCATACTGTAGTATGAAAATTCAAAATCTCTCAAACTCCGCTCACCTTAGTTGAAATGTCCACTTTGGAAAATGCGTTCTATATTCTTCATAAAGTTTTGCACGCTCATTTCCATGATCTCTTACTCTGGATTTCAAAACAGCAGATAGTGTCTGTAAAGGCACAAAATTTACAAAATTGCATTGAAAGCTTAAATGAAATAGATGTTTGCATGCTCTGAAACTATGAAACTCTGTCATGAATACTAAAAGAGGACACGCAGCTTACTTCTTGATCCATCCGTGGTGTCGACAAACTTGAGAGAGTCCTATCTGATGTAAGACAGTTTTCATCATCATGAGAAAGAAAATATTCATCCAGCATGTCTTCCTGATAAAAAGACACAAACATTAGAGATTAAATCTAGTACTTGAGTGCAAAGCTTAAATGCTGTTTACTATTTACAAAAATACTTTGGCAAGGAATTGATGTCACTGTGAACTTACCAAGTTATTATTCATATCATTCATATTATTCATTGCCCTACAATGAATTTGAATATGATACTGTGGCAGCAGTGCAGAGCCTCTATGGATACCATTCATCAAGCTGAATGGGCTACTCTGTTTAAATGAAGTTCTACCTTACATTGCACTGGGATGACTATAATTATCAAATCAGATGAGTATACTGTGTGGATCAGATAATTCAGTCCTTACTTTGCTATGTCTTTGGTCTTATCTTTGTCATCCAAATCAGAATCTGGATTAGAGCTATCACTAGCATTTTCATCCCTTGATTCTTCACCAACTAAACATTTAAAAAATTTATTTAAATTTACATCTACTTGACTCAATATCGGCATCACGACAAATGTAGAATTTTACCTAATTTGCGTTGGTTACATGTCATATTTTGCAGCTCAGGCCAGTTAACATGACAGGCTTCAGATGCTATAGGTCAATAAATAGTTGTAGAAACAGCATTTCTACAATTAGTACAAAAATAATTTTACAGTACTTAGTAGAACATTGTAATAATTGTTTTTCCCAAATAATACAGACCAGCATCTGCTAAGGCACTCTTTCTTTTGGGCTTTTGAAAGCTAAAGACGTCATGACTTGAAATAGGTGTATGACTCAGCACCGCTTAAAAGGAGAAGTCATCACATTTTATTATCACACAATACTGTGGTTGGACTGTAAGCCACAGATGCAATGAATAATGAGCATTGCAGATTTGAATGGCAAAGTAGCTAAGCATCCCAAATATACCTGCACCAGATGGGCAGATAATATGACTCTCATCATCCGAGCTGTTGCCAAGATTCACTTCTTCAAAATACCGAGATCTTCGATCATCGCTGAGTGGTCCAACAAATGGAGATCTTCTTGTTGACCGCAAGCCTACAAAAGTTTAAATTTATGAACAAATCACTCAAAAAAATTCTACCACACAAAATTGGGGGGTACATCAGAGATTTTGCCACATCATATTTGGACATCTTTTATTAGTCGGGTATTAAAATGGCAAAAATAACAGCTTAGATGAAACATTTATACCTTTCCTTACTGGACTAAAGCTATCTTCAATGTATTCTTCATCAACAAATACTACAGGGATGGACTGAGAAACAGAATTTGCCATAAAGCTAACTTTTGCCCATACTCACACGTGTTATAGTAGTTGTTGACATTGACAAGGTCAACACTGCAGGGTAAAGGAGTACATGCAGCACACACGGTGTACACATGGTGTAGTGCTTGATTTGTGTGGATATTTGACAATATTCTAAGTTATTTTAGATACTTCAGAATTTTCCATGACAGAAAGAAAATTACTTTGTTCTTGTTTTTTATATTTGCAGTCTTCTTTACTTCAGTTGTAATCAAAACGGTTTGTACCTGAGCAATAGAAGTACTTTTGACACGGAAAGTTTCAAACGGTCTTCAATTAGGCCAGTGGAAATGTTGCCTGCGAACAGGGTGAGGCACGGGAAGGAGACCAAGGACTGTGACTGTGACAAGGACGTGGAATTGCTACTGTGACGGAATCGAAGATCGAACGTTGAAGGTGAAACTTTGTTGAATTTCATCGTTTCTCTTTCTACCTCTCCGTTCCTGGGTCTCCCTTTACTTGTTATCTATTTTTCCTCACTTGAAAAGCATCGAAACGTTGTTTAATTTGAAGTAAGTTTATCTTTTCTTTTAATGATAAATCCCCAGCGGCAATATTTATATTAGAGTAACGAGCGTGGTGTGCCATTGTTGATTACAAACTATGCAAAAAGTGTATAACTATTGCCGAATGTCTGCAGCAGGATTGAAAATAAGGTACGCGATTTGTGTATAAAGGCATTGATTTTAAATTCTAATGCAAACAAAGTTGTGATGTTCTCGCGCGGCTCCCGACTCAAAATTCTTGGAGTATCACTCGCGTGGCATTTAATCGATTTTATCTCCGCGTTTTATTGAAATATTTTACGTTATCTAACGTTGTCTCTAAAGAAAATAAACTACTCTACACCTCAATGAAATCAAAGTAGATAGTGTGTTATCTGAGCGACATTAAAACTCGTTTTTGGATGCGGTATTTCTTAACTACTAGAATGAGTGATAGAAGAAAGAAAGCTAGAATGATGTCCGACTCAGACAGAGATGATGATATTCTTACTTTGAGATTTCTCATGAATGGCAAGGTTAATACTTCTACTTTTATTGTAAACTTTTTACAATGACTGAGAGGGTCTAAAATGTTGTCTAGGGTTCTAGGTCAATCATAATGGAAAACAGATTTTGGGGTACTTTTAATCCTGGAGAACTACACAGACGTTGATTGAAAATGAACTTCTACTTTAATTAGTTGTATCAACTCATTGAGTGGCAACCACTGATCTATATAAATGCAACGTATTATTTTGCTGAGGCTGAGCTAAGAGTGTGTTCTAAATGTTTATTTTTAGGAAGCTGGCACTTTAATTGGAAAGGTAAGTGTTCCAAGTAATTTTATAAGTCAAGGAAGTGTACATTTTAATGACTCGTATTTGCTTTTAGGGTGGAGCCACAATAAAAAATTTAAGAAAATCGGTGGGTGATTAATTTGCACATGTGCAGCTGTAATGCTATCTGTTTTTGTTTAAGAGTTTTAGTTTAGTCCTTTTTGAGGTAACCCAACCTATACATGTATATTTGTTTTTTGCATACCATACCTGTACCTTGTTTTCATGTTGTATGTGACTCTAGTGCCTTAAATTTGGACTATTATTGGTAGGCAAGGTTGACTAGTCATTAAGAATGCAATCTTGATGTTTAGAGTGATGCCATCATCAACATAAGTGACAATGCATCCAGGGAAAGGTAGTTTTTATGCTGCTATTACAAAATTATAAAATTTGTAATCGTCGTAGCTATACTTCATGGTACAACTCCTTGTTTTATAAATATAAGTATTTAAATTACATCATTTTGTAGGATTCTATCTATAACTGGTGGTATTAGTAATGTCATGAGTGCTTTCAAATTGATTGTACAAATATTAGAAGAGGTAATTACGATTTATAGGACAAACATTCACTTGCTAGAGCCTTCTAGAACTACAAATTTTCTGCCACATGGTGTAATAGGTTGTGCTCATACAATAGTTGGTTTATTTCAGCATGAATTAACCAAAAATAATTTCTTTTCAGAAAAGTGGCATTCCCATTATATTTCAGTCCAACTGTTTTCACAATTTTCTCTGCAACCCTAAGTCCATCTGCAACCACTACCATGTACTACTTTCCACCCTTTATTCATTCATCACACATGCTACCAACATGCAGCACCTTTTGACCCTTTTACCAATTCCCAGTTTTGTTTGTTTTTCAATATTTTTGAAATGAGTTTGCAACACTATTGTGACTATGATGTGCTGCAGTGGAAGGTGTCTCCTTAGTCCTTTCTATCAACTGCTTCTTTGTTCTCTTGTTGTTGTTCAGCAACCTGGTGACAACTTTTTCACAACCGTACTTTTCCTTGGTTTTGCATTGCACCTTTTCCCAGTAATCAAGTTTGCAACTCATTTCCCTACAACAATGAGCCTAGCTTCATTCCCTCTGCTCACACACTATAAAATAACATGTTCCTTATCTAACCTCACAGCACACTCCATTTGAGGCAGAAAATTTTCCCCATCCACCCACCCACCCTTACTTATTATGACCCACATTCAAGTACTCCACTGCCCCAACCCTTGACTCTCAATAGCACCTCTACATCTGCCAAACTAGATAACTAACATATTGTATGGTCCCATCCCACCTTTGCTCTGAACACGTAAAGCCTCCTTGACCTGCTAACCACTGTACGTTTCCCTACTGACCACCTACCTCTGTACGTGTATGCTAAATTAGTAAGAAGCCTCTGTACGTCGTGTAAGTAGTGCTTAGAATATGCATTATTTTGAAGACAGTAGTATAATTGTTTATCAATATAAAATTATAGCTATCTTGTATTGTGTCTTGCAAAAACCTGATGTGCACTGTTCCCTTGTGGTCTAAAAGTGAGGGAAGAGTTTTTAACTTTACGCACTTTGTGCAGCCATAATTTAAGGGGCAAATTACCCAGGTAGCGATGGTTTCAATTGTTTAGAATTTATCAAGCAGTGATAGATATGACACCCTGACATTCCAATTGATGGTTCCTTCCAATCAATGTGGATCCCTCATTGGATCTGGTGGTTCCAAGATAAAATTAATCCGTGAGGTAAATGAACATACAACTTACAGATTGTGGTCAACTTATTGTAATGAAAACAATACACTGCAACATACGTTAGTCTTTTGTTGCATGTGGTTATGCAATATAAAGAGTTTGATAAAATTTGTTATGTCTCTTGCACTCACCATTTATTTGGATTTGCATTTTAGAAGTCTGGAGCTCTTATTCAAATAGCTAGTGATCCGTTGCCAATGTCATCTGAAAGAATGATCACTGTATCGGGTACTGCATTAGGCATATGTTTATTGGCAAAGTTTTTGTCATCACAGGCGTGCTCTCAAACTCCTTACTTGTCATCAAAAAATATGTTTTCTAAAACATTTTAGGCAAACCAGATAACGTAAATTCATGCATGAAGTCTCTTTGTGAAATAATGGTGGAAGTAAGTTGTACTAAAACTTTTGACGAAGCGCTTTGACATTTATCTCACTCAATTTCTAAAGGCTTTTAAGTTGAGTTTTCTTTTTCTGCTTCTCAACGTTTTTATCTGGTGTAATAAACGTCGTATTACCATGTCTTGGAAATGTAGCAACTTTATTATAAACTGATTTTGAGTTGTTTTCGTGTTTTGTCTTGTCTTGTAGTATCCTGTGCGAGGTCATGTTGACCCGTATTACCCGCAACGTTACTCAAGTAGCAGATCCAGCAGATTAGAACGAGATGATTACGACAGAGATTATGATGTATGTATTTTGAAAGTGGATGCTGTGCAAAAAATTGTGTCCCTTTGTATGACTGACAGTGCTCCACCTGTGGACCAAAATTGCCCGGCGAGTAAATTTAGAATTGCTGGGGGTTGAGTAAAAGTATTTATGGAGCACTTGGACTCGTTCGATTAAACTTTTCTATTTTTAGAGAAGTTACCGAGAAAGGGAATCGTCTCGCTACTCAGGAAGCAATTCCAGTAAGAATTATTGGATTTCTGTGGTTGTGTTCTGAGAATAGTTGATTGATGATGACTGAGTTAATAATTAGAGAATAAATGTAAAATCCTTGCTTGCTGTGTCTTTTAATTTCAAGGTTTTCTGTATGTGTTTGCTTAGCTACTAGCCGATATCCAAACTTTGACCCTAGTCATGTGACAATGGACAACCGGCTCCCATTATTAAATTTCGATCCAGGCATAAAGAACTAAATTCAACTACGCAACTGGATGGAACATATTTAACGTAGTAAAATGGCAAAGTTTCGTCAAGGGGAGAACTTTGCGAAATTTGCAAATTTAGTATATTCTATGCGCGGAAATGGTAACCATTTTTGGGTCAGATAATGATGGTAACAATTTTCGCACGTAATAGAAAATATACTAAATTTGCATATTTCGCTGGGCTATTTTTCCGGCATCTTCCAACCTTTTGCCCTCAAACTTTGCAATTTTACTCCATCTAATATGTTCTTTTCAGCTGCGTAGATGAATTTACGTCTTTTTGCCTCGATCGAAATTCGGTCTATAATGGGCATTGTCCATTGTGCTTTTTTCCATTGCTAGGAAGGCGTAAAAGAAGTGAAGACTATGATGATTACATGTCAGAAACTATGTCCATTCCAAGCCGAGTAAGTTCTTACCTCCATGCGGTCTAGGGATTAAAATTTTCACTTTTGAAAGTTGCAGTTTTTATTTTTCTAGTATACAGGTGGTGTCATTGGGAAACGCGGTGTGAAAATCAGTGAAATTAGGTAAGTACATTGTAGATAACGGTGTGTGGTGTTTATTCTGTGTGTGATCTGAGCATTGCTTGTATTAAATATACGACTTGTGCTAGAGTTTTTGAATTACTAGAGTTTTTTTTGGGTGTAGAAGCAAATCTGGTGCAGCTATTAAAATAGCTGATGAAACAAACGGATCAGGAGAGAGAGTCGTCACAATAAGTGGCACGCCTGAGTCTGTAGGAATGGCGCAATTCTTGATCAAAACGAGGTAGCGTAATACCACTGAATTCAGTGTTGACTGTATCCGGTAGTTGACCTCAGGAAAACAAAGTTTGCCACGCTGAATAGAATTGCACTTTGAATGAGCAATGGTTTTGCTACCAGGACCACTTACGAGTCACCCAACAATTTTGTTTGTCATACTTAGAATTGTATGTTCCAGGGTAAAATATGAAGAAAAGAGGACCGGCGACAGAGACTGATATGTGGACACCGGAATACAATTAATTTATTAAACTTTTAACTCATGCATATTTAACACTTTCATAGAATTTTAATCTCCTCGTACAAATATGTTTTGACTGTATCACGTAACTGTATTGTGCTGTACTTGTGTGGTTGCAAAAAGTGTAATAAATTAATTAATTAGTGTTAATTTTTTTAAATCAAAAACTTATCACTGGCACCAATGACACAGAATACAGAAGGTTTACTTACGTCGGAAGCTTTGAAGTCTCTGTGCTCGCGCATGTCGCTTTTACGCATGTCGGCTGCCATTTTCTTAGCAACTCCAATGACAATTTCTGGCCAATACGTCGTACTGGCTCGCTGCTCCGTCTTCTGGGAAGTAAACCTCATATTTTTGCATAAAAAACGAGAACACGATGCATCAATTGCACTACTGATCTTTATTCTGTGGCGATCAGCGTTTGAGTGGTTGCTCAGACGCTGCAAGGCCCATGCGAAGTACTGCGTACATATTGCGTACCAATTTTTAACTCACTAAAACATGATTTCATCCCACGACGGAGAAGTAAACTTTTATGAACAGTAATTTTTTCTAATTTTGACTGTGAAGGCTCAGTGGCCAAGTGGTAAGGCGTCGGTCTCGTAAACCGAAGATCGCGGGTTCGAACCCCGTCTGGGCCTCGCATTTTATATTTAGCCCTCAAATCTATTTTCTTTCGCCTTACTTATTTACTCACAGTTTAAAAACAGTCTGCTTCGTTTTACGAGAAAAATGAATCCAGAACGAAATTTGAAGAAACAGAATACGTTGTTCCGTTTATGGCGACTCAATTCAATTCAACACTTTACAACAGTCGTTTCCAACTTCCTAGCCGAAACAGCGTAAAAAAGCCCGCACTTGTCCACAGCCTTAAGGCCGCCCGGAAAAATCGGCGTAAGGCAACAACTGTTCGATCAAAACGGTGTTACTTACGTCACTAATGAACATTTTTCAACCAGCAAGGTGCTGTGCATGGTCCAAAGCAATCCAAGAAGTATCCACTCGTGTTGTAAATGAAAATCTAGTTTGTTTTTTGCCCTAAATTTCCTCTAGCTCCAGCATTTTGTTAGAGCGTATTTTCTGACTTAGATTGTAAACGACAAATAGTCCAAAGTTGCTTTAAATATTTAGAATCATGTATCCGCTACCAGTGTACTCCATTTGGAGCTATGACGCACGGTTGAGATACTGAAAACAACCAAAGCTTGAAGTACAATGGGGATCGATGTTTGATTAAATACTTATTGTTTCATAGACCCTTTAACCATTTAACATTATCGCCAACGCGAAGTTGTCTCTTTTTAATAGATAATTTCTGCAATAAATGAACACCAAACGGAATCTAAACACAAGAGAATTTGAAATAGAGTGACCAGAAAAAACCTGGGATATTAGACGAGGTAGAATGACTTTACGTATGCAATACTTTGTCTTCAATGCGACAGAGAACATCTGGCGATTTCAAAGTATTCATGATCACGGTCAGGGATTGTGCTTGGTTGCAACATTGGAGTGATGGCAACTGTGTGAGTAAAACTTGCAATATACTGTCTGCACAAAAACTTCATTTTCACCGATAAGCCAAAACACGCCATCAAGTTACTGAAAACGGGGTAAAACGAATTTTCGAAGGAAGAGAGGCAGTAATTCTCCAAAATTACCACACTAACGTACATCGAAGACTTTCTTTTAACTTTGTCCGGCCAGTTCTGGAATCTCCACCAGCCCTAAATCCACGAAGAGCAACAATCCCTGACCACTATTTACGCGAAGTAATTTTGAACAGAAAACAAACCTTGCTTCCTCTAAGTCGGGCCAGGGTTCTCATGGGTTCTTTGGATCGCTTGCCATCCTTTGGATCAACTGAAATCATTTGACAACGGAAGCACACGCCACAACAATGAAACTCACAAGCACCAATAGATACACAACTCCACGACTCTTCTTCGTAAGCAGGTGTTCCAGAGATCACCAAGTTTGGACGAAACCGTTCAATAAGCATCTCCAGCGTCAAATCACATGCCTGTACGAGTAGCACGAAACCGGCATAAATTTTAAAGATATGTACATAGGAGCATAGTATGTAGTCGCCCAAATCTCGTAGATGCATTGTGGCAGAAAGCACTATAATTTTCATACCTCTTGTTTTGGTGTAGAGGATTCAATGTTTTGCAAAAGACTTAAGCAGCTTTCTTCTGTGATGATTACTAGCTGAGAATTGTTTACAAGAGAAAGTGCCTGGCTTTGGTTGCGGTCATCACATTCTGTATAATCACAGAGTAATATAATGCCATTTGATAAATCAGTAAAAGGAAAAGAAACCACAATTATGCAAAATAATGGAGGTATTGATCATTAATTCGAGGATGGATTTATTGAAGATAAGGTACATGCAAGAGGGTAAAACGCAGATACGGACGGCGGGATGAAAATTCCGGACGCATGAAACACGTGGACGGACGGACGAACTGTTTTCTCACAACACATGTTTTTAACTCCCATGTGTTGTGAGAAAACAATTCATTCGTTCGTCCGTCCGTCCGCATGTTTCATGTGTCCGGAGTTTTCGTCCGTTCCCACTCATCCATCCGTCCGAGTCCGCGTTTTACCCTAACCCCATACGAGAGCAAGTATTTAAGATAAATAGAATCTGGCCTGGTTTTTCAAGTTATCTCAGCACTCAGGGCAAAAGTCCTTCGATTCGTCAAAAGAAATAAGGGAAAACATTCCCTTGCCAAAGAAATTCCGATGAAAATACCCGTCTTGTAAATTCCTCTCGTATTCATCTGACAGTCTGATACCTTGTTTCATCTTGTTTTGTCTAGAGATGCCTGGATCTTGCCTGATCAAACGACATTTCTGTTTCAAAAGATTTGTTAGCCACTCGGAAACACCGTCACCACAATCGATTCCGTATATCCTGAAGAGTAGAAATACAAAACTTATAGCTACAGAAAGTTTGAATTTAACATTTACTATACTTGTACTGATTCTATTAAACTTACTTAGCTCCACATATCCGCGGTTGAAATGTTAAACTTTTCGTGTCCGCAATTGATATGTCGAGTGGCAGCGTGAACTCAGGCATTTCTTGATGTTATAGCAACAAAACTTGAATATTAGGAACATACATAGAGTATGGTAAGACATAGTTGCAGTATACATTTAAAATCGTAAAACGAAGACTCACTGGTCCGAACGTCATGCATGCTGCATGTATATGCAAATTAAGGGTAGTCGTAGCATGTATGACTGATTGCCCAGGAGACAGAGATAAAAGAGGATGTCCACATTTAGCGATGAAAGTTGGTCTCGGGAATGCAGTCTCGTGTTCATTGATAAGCAAGTATACACCCTGTATGCAGCATGAATTTACTACCTGGCGCTTGGAGACGTAAAATATTTGCGTCTAAATCAACGCATGGTTTGACGAGACGTAAACGCGGTTCTCGCTTCTGACTGAGAAAAGATCCAAATTCGTTAATAACCAGCCATTCCCTGTCGAAACACAATCCTTTTTCATTCAAGTTCCATTGCTTGATCTGGAATGAGGGAGAACTTAGGAGAAAGTGCTGGAGTGTAGTGATTAAGCTAATTATTGCATCAGCCTGTTTGTTTGATAAATAGTTCCTTTGCTTGTTCGTGCGCCACTGAATTTAATCACACATAGGTACAGTCGAACGTCTCTACAACGGCCACCTTAGGACATCATAAAGTGGCCATTGTGGGGAGGATGATGTGTAAAATGACACCACAGAAATTTTTTTGTATTAATGCCTAAAAATTGTTTACATATACGTCTACATCCATAAATCAAGTAAAGAAAGTATTAGCTTGCATGCTTATGCAGTTTATGTCAAAAAGTCCGAATGAACTTAAGCAATTCAACGCAAGCACATCATGAGATTTAATTGTTTGTGTTTCTAAATGGGAAGTAAACACCATATGGCTGTTGTGGAGAGGTAAATTGAACGATTTGGGATAATACTGCTGGCAGTTACCGTTGTGGAGAGGTGGCCGCTATAAGGAGGTTCTAATATAAGAAAATGTATTGACTGTTGGCTGGGACAAAAAAACCTGGCCGTTGTAAGGAGGTGGTGGCCGTTACAGAAGTTCGACTGTAAGAATAACCAGTAGCCCAAGCCTTGGCTCAAATGTTGACGGAGGCATGCAGTCATTGAGAGCTTTGCGCTCATTGAGTATATGATACTTTATATAAAGGAAGTTAAAACAGGTACACACTAACCTCAAAAGCTGCACACGATTTGACAGGATAAATAAATATCCTTTTAAGAACACCGTCACTCTCTGCAGTTTCCGTCTCATTTTTCCCATCGGAAATATTAGTAGCTTGTTGAAGAAAGCAATCTTTGATAAAGTTGAGAAATTTCTCAGCATCAGAAAAATCTGACATGTAACCAAAAGAGATCCTAACTGACCCAGTTGGACGACCATTTATGATGTCAATACTATCACCACATACATGACCAGCTTTGAAATGATTTTGAAGTTCTGTTGT
>JAOBYK010943093.1:0-24834 GCA_025434845.1 Phenganax subtilis | reverse complement strand
CAAGACTTCCTTAAAAATTTCCCAAATTTCCTTGAAAAAAATTGCGAGTCGACTTTTCTTCACTAATTCGAACCCTGTTCACCATGCTTGGGATACGTATGGGTGTATCATGATACAGAATAGTTACAAATCAGTTGTACCTGCGAAACCTGTTTTTCCATAGCGGTTAAGCACAGAAGATTTTTGTTATTCTCTACTGGGGCCCTGTTTTGTGGTGTAACATTTCTACACCAAACACAACGTTCAATATATTCCTCTCGCACAATGGAACATAGCAACAGGTAATTTTAAACACACATTCCGAACATTAAACTGAGCTGAAACTGACAGAATTGACCCAAAATTATCAGCCTTTAATCTTACCAACTTGTCAACTTTAGATTTGACCTTAGGAATCGCAGGCTCCTCATCACCAGTCTTTTCTCCTGTCTCATTATCAGTGAGTCTCTTCTTCACCATGAGTGAGAAATAATTGATAGTTTTGTTTCTCAATGAGAATTCTTCTTCCGCCTCATCAGCAGTTAATGTTCTATAGTTTATAACTGGAGTAAATCTGTACTGAGAGTCGACTGGATATGCTTCAAATGAACCATCATCTGCTTGAGTGAATATGTAGTACGCTGCATTTTGAGCCATGCTTGCTTCTTTAACACCTTTGTACCTTAACAGAAAGAGTATCCTTTGAAACAAGAGCCAGCAAAATGTAGGTGATAGCAAACAGGGGTAGGAAGAAATATAATTTAGTTTCAGGGATCAAAAGAAAATTCAATAATTGTCTGCATCAATTTAGTAATAAAACAATAAAGACTTGGAAGTCTACTTTTCAGAATCTGTGAACAAACAAAGATAGATTGAGCAGGACTTCACGGCACATGTGGTTGTTCTGTAAACAGGATGTGGAAGTCCAACACCATGAATGAACATGGATTCCAAACAAACAAAGATGCATAATTATACATGAGCAATTCCTACGTTTTGCCTCCGCGCCCACCAGTTTTCAAAAGCCAAGGTAGATCTTCATCCTTTACTTCCCTCTTACGATATCCTCGTTTCTTCCTTCGTGCCTCTATTCTCTGCTCACGGCCGTATTCACTTCCGGCACCAAATTTAGGCACGTCTTCCTCCTTTGACTCTGTTGTATTTCGCTGGCGTTGCATGTGAGCCTGAAAATCAAATACAGTGAAAAGTAGCAGCCCGGGACAAAGATTATGTCATATAGTTCACAGCAGTAGCATACAACTTTAGACATTTTTCCAATTGTTGCTAGCTAATAGCAATACCTTGTTGATTCCAGATACATCAACTTGCGTGTTGAATCTCATGAGTGAATGACGTTTCTTCGTATTCCTAGATGTGGGAGCCAAAAGTGTAAATTATTAGGTTATTAGCACGATATCATCGTACCAGACAGGCATGTTTTCTTCTGGCAAAAAACATTCCAACCAGAAAAAAGTTTTCAGTTTCCAGCCAATATTTCGTCAAAAACATCTCCTCTGGCATTGCACTTAGGAAACATAATTCCCTTAGTAGGTTGATAAGCATTCCTGCACAGTTGGAAAATTCCTGGTGGCAAGCTATCACACTCCAGACTGTCCGTATTGCATAGATTGGATAATATATAGCAAGACTTCTTATCAGTTCTACTTTATCAAGTTTTTTTGCCCGTATTATTGTGGACTTAATGTCTTCTCAGATTTTGCAGTCTAACTTTGTAGATACATAGCATAAGTACCTAGGAACTTTGACCGTAAAAGAATTATAATTTTCTGGATTAAACGGCACCGATGTTTTACTTCCAAGACTTGAAGATCCTTTTGACTACAAAAATACAATTGTATAGTCGACTTAATGCGTTCAAAAATAAACATTAAAGACAGCATGACATCATAACTAGTACGTTTGTTTTAATAGTACTATAGTAATAGTAATTATTTTCATTCAAAAGTTGAATTATTTCTGTATTATCTTGTGTCCTTAAAATATTCAATAAAACTCTTCAAAGCACTAGATTAAAACGAATAAAAACATGCACACATAAAACAGTTTACCAGTAAACTTGACGATGGTTTCAAAGCAACCGGCCCTTGCAGCGAAAATGCACTTTTTTTGTCAGCCATTTTTATTTACCATTCTAATTCCCATTTTCCCTTTCCCACCCCAGGCCTCCACAAGACGAATATCGGAATATCAATGCGGAACGTGCGGAACATAACGGAACGGTCACCGGGATCAGTGGCGTCACTGGCGTGGATACACTCCACGCCCATGTTACTGATCAAAAAAGCGACAGAGTTAGAAATAGGTTTATAGGTGTCAGGTCAAGATTAATGGAAAATTTCCGTGATTAGTAACATGGGCTTGTTACCAGTGCTTGTTACCCGTCAGGTGGTCAGCTTCTATATCTCTGGAAAAGCTCGGGGAAGACAGGTCCCAAGCGACGTCAATGGTTCCCTAGAGGTCCAAATTGTGATCAAAATACAATAACCTTCCTGCCTCTGTAATCTGTATCAATGTAAAGGCTGATTAATTACCGCCAATCATAACATACATGCACCAAAACAGAAGTATTTTCTGGAATTTAATTGGCTAACATGAAAGGTAGCGTCAATGTAAAAACAGCGGTGCTTTCATGTCTAGCTTTTTCTGAATTTTTCCTGCTTCGTTTCTTAGCCGTTTGCTTTCTTGACTATTTCCTTGCATAGCATGGGCAATACTTAGTGCGGTCAGAGTACGAATAATCTCCTGATGAGTGTCCCCATGTACGTTCTGAAGACCAATTAATGCAAGTTCTAGTAACTTCCGGCCTTGGTTGATTAGACCCAGTGAGAGATAAGCATGACCGAGGTTTGTGACTGCACTACTGATTTCAGCAGCAAACCATTTGTTTTCCTTTGCATGGGGGTCGTCTGGAGCTTCATTTTGCATTTCCATTAACCCTTTCTCCAGTAGATCTTTAGAACGACCAGTCTCACCTAGACTACCACATACAATACCCAAGGCAACGAGAGCTTTACCATATTGAAATGGTTGTTTATTAGTTTGGAAAGTCTTGATGTCCTTCTGATAGATCTGTAAAGCACGTTCAAGTAAATCCTTACTATGATCGAGTTCTTCATTACTGCTACAAAGTTCAGCTTGCTCTGTCAATACTCCAGCAATCTCCACACTGTCCTCACCATAACGATCCTTACATACAGCATAAGCCTGATCTAGAAGCTGTTTACCTGAAGCATAATCGCCAAACACCTCAGAATGGATGCTTGCCATGGTGCAGTAGACTTGCGCTTTGCTTTTAGCTGTGAGACTCTTTTCTAAGAGTACTGCTTCAAGATGAGGCAGTAACATCGCCCTAGCAACCATAGCATTGCTGTCGCCACCAGCAATACGATAATGGTTGATAAGAGAAGTTGCCACACGGCTCAAATGTGCTTGAAAATGTCCAAACTTCTTTTGACTTTGATCAACTGTGTCACCGTCAATTTTGGTGCCAAGAACCTTGCTGACGCAAAGCTGTTCTTTTTCTGACACCAAATTTATGGCACAGTCACATTCAGCAACTTTCAGTGCTGCACTATCGCCCAAGCCTCTGCGGTATTCTGCGATGCATGACTGGGGATCAAATCGTTGCAAGCGGCCGAAATATGACTTCTGTTGATGTTTTCTTTCAGCAAGGAGCAAGTGTTGCTGCTCCATCAATGGAATAGTGACATTCACGAATACCTGACGAAGTACATTGTGAACAATAGGATGGACTGTAATCACTTCAATATCTGAAATAGAAAAACCACTATGTCCAGTAAAACGTCTCTATGTTATTCTACTCATTTGTGTGAAACAAAACCTACAATTTACCTGCCATTGGTTCATGTGAAACCATGAATAATGGACAAGAGCGAATGACATCCAGACCATCAGATATTTGCTTATGCTGAACTCCACATGCTGCATCACCATAACCAAATAAACCTTTGATGGCATTTACTTCAAGTTTGACTCTCTCATATGCCTTGACTGCACGATCAACAATACCACGAAATGACCACAAATTATGTTCGTGTCCAAAACCAGAGTTCGCAGATGAGCTGGCATCTTCACTGGCTGAGGCTGGCTCAGGGGTTGCCTCTGGTTTCATTTGTATGTGGTATTCTGAGGTTTTCAGATGATGTGAAAACAGCGAGATGGGAATTGGATTTCTAGCATTAGAAGATCCCACAAAGTCAAAAACATGAAGAAGTTCAGGGGATTGCTCTCCCAACACTTTCGTGGCCAATGTTACTGAAGTGGTCTGAACAACTTGCAACTTGCTTGAACCAGGGTTTTCTTCTTCCACCTGCTGAACAGCTTCATCAATGTCTTTGTAGAGATCTTCATGACTGTAATTTGGATTTTGATGAACTTTATGTTTGAAGTAAATAGCAGCACATGTGACTGACAATGGATTATACTGGAGTAGTTTTAAAACTTGTTCCAAAGGTTCATTGATGCTTTCAAGATCAGCTGCAGTAGCATCATTTTTTAAACCAGAGAAGAGTTTTCTTGCAGACCCACTAGTCATTCTAAATAGAAGTCCCAATATCAATAACAGATGATGTAAAGTAGCAAGCAAGTTGTGATGAACAGCGTAAAATAAATAAGTACTGTGCACTCGAGTCCACTACTATTCAATATGTTCCATGACTAAATTCTCTACCAATGTCTGTTGTAGCCTATTGAGTGGCAATGTGCCCAAGTGTTCTTTACTTCTGTCCACATTATTCTTCAGGGTGAAATTATTGCCAGTCATTGAGCTAGATAAACACTAATTCTTCACTGGCTGTACAAAAATTATACTTACCGGTCCAGATGATAGTTTGGGTACATTTCATTCTCAGTACCATCCAAATTCTGAGAATTCAATGTATACACAACATAGCCATTCCCCCACTCCGAGTGTGGTAACCACTTACTCAACTGCTTCTTTGGGTCATGGTCATCAATGACCATTATCCAACATGGTTTTTGCTTCAATTTTTCTTTCACAGCCAAACTAAACATATCAAGTTGTGCCTCTACATTGGGACTTTCCACCCTAATGTCTTCTTTTTCACAACCTAGTTTACTAGCAAGCTGCTTCAGACTTGCAAGTAGTGACTCTTCGCTATTAGCAAGTATTGTACCTGTGACTTCATCGCGAGGCCAGATTCTAAATTGAAAACTTTCTTTTCGCATCTCAATTAAACTTTCAGCAATAAGTCGGGCTAGCTGTGTTTTGCCTGAAGCAGGCAATCCAGATATCTGCACTTGGCTCAATTTCTGTTTCGCAGCTTCCAGAAGAGACTTCAGTTCATATATTTCATCATCTAGTGAAACTGTATAGTGATTTGGAGAAGCTGGAAGCAAATTTAGCATAAATTTCTTCTTCCGTTGATTTTTGTAAATATAGTACATAACACTACCAGTAACAGTGAGAGCTGTCAAAAGATAATATTTTGCTGCTGGGGTATCTTTAAATACATTCCTTACAGTCAATTTCTTCACTTCATTTCTATTAGCTGTGCAGTATCCTGATGTACAGATGTTCAAATGTGGGAAAGCACGTCGACCAAAAAACGACCAAAACATGTTTCACTCTACAAACATTAACAGGCTCTACTTAAAACAATCACTGAAAAAATTAAGCTAAAATGACGGACACTTACCTAAAATTCCAGGCTACATTTTTTCACTGATTTTCCTTTCCACACTCTCATTGTAGGAGGCCTCTACTTCATGTTGCAATAGTATGCTGATTGCTGCCGAGCAACATAGATGGCTGAGCAAAGCAAGGCGGGTGGGCGGTACGCAGAAAAAATATTGGTTAATAAATCCAAGTTCTACATACACGAAATAGTGAGGACAACCCATTGTCTATAGGTAAAATGTAATTCACTCATCCGCCGTAATCTAGAGTCATCCACCGTAATTTAGAGTCCTTCAGTCCTACAGTCCAACCTACAGTCCTTCACCGTAATCCATAGTCATCCACCTTAATCTACAGTCATCCACCGTAATTTAGAGTCTGTAGTCTGTACCGTTATTTCCAGTCGTGGTAACTATTGCCATGGGACGACCACATAAAGAAACTCGTGAAAATTTATTTCTTAGCAAAACTCAAGCGTCCTAGAGTAAAACCAATAGTGGTCGTGGCTTTTTACTGCGCCATGCATTCGATCATCATTGGAATACGCTTGTCCGGGTTTCCATCACGCCTTACAGAAATATCTTCGTGATGAATTGGCGTGAGGAGACCAATTTCAAAACCCACAGCTAATACTTCAACATTCTATTGTCAACCTCATATGTCTTAATAAGAGGTACAGATATTTAATTTAAAATAGTGCGATAAAGTCGTACATAAATTTTAAAAATTTAAAATTTTCCATTATCAGAGAGACATGGTTAACACTTTAATGCTTAAAAAATTACGTTCTGTGGCCAATTTAAAAATACACATGTCAAGATATTTTACTGGCAATCTAGCGTCAAGGCTTTATTGTACTAATAGCAGCTACAGATATTTAATTAAAAATAAAGCGATTAAGGCGTGGATAAATTTTAAAAATTTAAACTGTTACATTATTAGAAAGACAAGGTTAACGTTTTAATGCTTAAACAATCATGTTCGGTGGACAATTTAAAAGAACACGTGTCAAAATATTTTACTGACATTCTATAGGGTCAAGGCTTTATTGTAGGGTTACAAAATTAAGATAAAAGCCTTTCTTTCGCATATGATTCAATAACTTTTGCGCAAAGACATGAAACTCTCTCACTCCTCACTCATGACTTACTGCACCAGTGTCAGTTGCAAGAGATTGGCAAGCTTTCAGTAAGCTCATAATAGTGAAGAACTGCGCCTTCGATGGACCACTGGATCGTTCTTGCTTGTAAACAAGACATAACTGACATTTATTTGGACATCCATGGGTTAATGCTAAGATGCGTTTATTTCCAATTAAACTGAATACTTGAGTTTAATATACCATCTAGTTTTATGTGCCTTCTTTAATGAGAAATACAAGGAGAGTAGAAGAGGGGCCCGTAAAAGTATGCTTGGGACATGCGGTGAATGCATGATTCAAATGCACTTGGCCGCTACTAACCCTGCAGGGCTTCATAAGTTTTAACAGAGCAATTCTACCCTACACCCCTCCTACAAAAAGAGGCTACTTTCGCCCCGGTGCAGGTCTCAGTCAGTAAAATAGTGTTCTTATTGACAAAGAAGAGTCAACTTCTTTAATTCAAAGTTCCTTGATTTTTCTTTGCAGGCGGTTGAAAATTGGAGAGTTCTTTCGTTTTATCCATTACATGCACCGAAACTTTTATTTGAAAATTAATTCGCCCATACTGTAAATCTTTAGGACTTTACAAACATAATTTAAGAGTCACGTAAGCTTTTGAGGCAAAGAAAAACGAAAGACACAATAAACATCAACAGAAAAGTCAGTCACACGAGTCCCATCTGAGGTTTTAAGTTGACTACTCAAATTTTTAGCGTTTTCAAGACAAAACATTGTTCCCTAACGTAGATCCAACTACATACTAAAACATTTTGTTCAAGATTTATATACCTGCTGTGGACTAACAAGTGTATTTAATATAAAAAGACGTAAACTATCACAACTTAGGTTTAACTGGTCATGCTAGCAGTATAAAGCTGAAAACAGATGCAGTTAATGCTGTTGTTGCATAAGGTATATATTTACTAGTACGTATAAATTTGGGGAAAAGTGAGGGAACAAAAACGAAACGGTGCCAAAGGTAACAATGATTTTTTCAAAGTGTATCAAACTGCATCAAATTTAGAGTTGATTTTAAACGGTATACAAATGATATTCAATTTTACAAACAAATACACTAGTGAAGAATGATTTGACACCTGTTAAAATCCACTCTATATTGACAACTGTATGTACAGAGCATAATAATATTTACAATAAAATATCGCATTTGTACAAAACTAGTATAAACATATAAGATATCAACAAAAACTTAAATGAATTTACAACTTACGAATGAAAAATTATGCTGATACCAGAGAAAAGATATCAGGGCTCAGGCTATCTGTGAGCGTATGAAGTGTCAGTGGCGAAATCTTCATCGGATACATCACTGGAATCAAACGTCATTTGGATAACGTTAAGGAAATGGGCCTTTTTACCCTGGCGATTTTTCGAACAATGAGACTTTCCATAAAGTCAAACATGTAAAGAAATCAATAGAAAAACTAAAGTGGAAAGTGTATAGCTTTATTTACTAGAAAAGGATATTTTCTTACGTTTTTTCTTTGATCTTGATTTCGGTCTCGCTTTGTTACTTGTTGGTGTTTTTCTGCTTGGAGTTTTTCGAGGTCGTCGTTTTTCTTTGCTATCCTAAATAAAAAAACGTATCACTGTCATGTGGAAAACTATACATGACCTACAGGGTAAACAAATTCAAGTTACCTGACAATTTTCTCCACCTGTCTCAGCAGATGGACTCTCTCGTCCCGTGGAATCATGGTCACTGTCATCTTCTGATTTGTCCAAATTCATGATCATTGTTTTAAACTAGTATGACGAAAATCAATTGGTATGCAATACGATTTATTTCGGTTAACACGAGTTTTCCATTTAAACATATAGAGCAGTAGTTTATACTTGCCCTCAAAACAGTATACTGCATCAATAAACACACCACTGAGAAGCAATAAGACATATAACTCACCGTGAGATACTGCTGGACAAGTTCTTTCCTGGAGGGTAACATATACTCCGATTCAATACAAGAAATCGGCTGCTCTGGTTGAAATTGTACGCCAGGCTTCCTCGTTAACCCTTTGTCGTACACTTTGCTTGGTGCTGACGGCGAATATTTCCGACACTTGCTGCAAAAATCAAAACGCTCTACCACGTTATTATCTATACAGTGTAGCCTGAACAGTTTGATTTTGCTCCAAATATCCATTAAAACTTGAAATATAAACTGTTGAGTAGGCAATGGAGAAAAACCAATGCAAATATGGACCGAAACCACACGTTTAAAAAATTGGATTATTATACAGGAAAAAAGTAGTGTATGCCCCATCTTTGTTTAATATATAAAAGTATATCGCTTAAAGGAACTGACCTGTCGTTTAGGCTATACGTTTCTTTCAAGTGCTGTCGCAAATGAAGCAAAAGCATGCAATTCTGCCACGATTTCCAGCAGCTTTCCACTTGTTTTAAATCAGTAGGTAACCGTTCTAATAAAGGTACATACTAATTTCATCCAAAGCCGGAATCCTTCGTGAAACATATGTAATGCATTCCAACCTACCGATTATTTTCTCAGCATTGTCGTCCACCTCATCATTTACATCATTATTCTCAGTTTGTACAGGAGTCAGAGCCTACAAAAGTAGTTCCAGTATACCAGTTTTCCATGCTCAAGAGTAATCATTTTGAGCGATACAAATTAGTAACACACCAGCAAGGTGGCGTAAGCAGCAGTCTTGAAGATCCCTTATGCCTAATGTGTAGTCACTGCAGTCCTCATATTTGAAGCGCGTAACATACCATAGATATATGCTTCATCACGGAGTATCAGTTTAAATTATCAAAATACTTACCTGTTGAAAGGACTGCAGTATATTCATACCAGTGAATGACAGTTTCGTATCAATATTGTGTATAATAAATAGAGGTTCTTCTAAAGTGGTAAATGGGAAATACGCCATGCTGTCCACGACAAAAAGTAGCATGTCCAAACCGTTTTTCTGAATAAAATAAAAACAAGAACTTGGTAAAACAATTTAAAAGCCTGAATATTACAAAGAAGCGTTGTTTACTTACAAAAAGTACAAGACAAGTACAATGTAGTATTTAAAAAAAGTAAGGTGTAAGCCTACTTTTTCGTCATCAATTAATCTCAATAACGATAATAGGAATGAACGTCTATGTTGACGACTTGAACGTAGAATAAGGTAAAGGTGACTCAATAAACTTGTATTTTCATCACGAAAACCTCTAACAAGCGGTTCGTCCTGTTAAACAGAGGGATTGCATTGAGGAAACACCTTCATTACATTAGACTCCCCAATCTTCTCCAACATGTCATAATAATTTTGCTTCAAGACGCAAATATTGGGTGGTACCTTGTAAAGAATTTTTTGTAAGTCAAAAGACATTCTAACGCCAGCAAGTGCTTTCATCTACAAAATGAAGTTAGAAGTAGATTGGCATCAACTCTGAATGGTACAAAATACGCGAACATTTTATTTACTCATTATATAAAGTAGCGCTTTAACAACAAAAATACATGCAAATAAGTAGAGCTATTCTCAAGCTTTTTACAACTATCTTTTATTACACCCTCCAAAATTACTCGGCAATTTTGATAGCAAACATATACATATGCTATAGGTTGTAGCTACATAGAAATAATAGATATAGAATGCGTACTCCTATCTCTTCGCAGCAAAAAAATTGTCGTCACGAAATGGCCGAGATATCAGGCCGATCGTATATTACCTGCACAAATCCCGGGTATTTACTATCAATCTCCTCAAGTCTTTGTGCTGCTTTTGTTCGCACTCCTTGCTCGTTATCAGTGCCAATCGCAATAAGGTACGAAACACACTATAAATAATATTAAAACATATATAGAAAGCTTGATAGTATTTATACATAGTTGTAATAAAAAGACAGAAAACGGTTATTTATGCCGGATGTAAATGCATGCGAGCACGGTACGATTATTCTAAATTGACTGATTGAATTTAGTGGAAGCAGCCGAGCAATGGAAAAAAATATTTGCACGGCAAGAGCATGCAATGGAAAGTTCCATTACACGATCAGTAAAATGGGAATTTCTATTTAATGCCACGTGATCAGAAACAACCAATTAAATGACAACAATTTAATAAGGTGTTATATGTACCACATGGCAAAATTTGATAGACGCATTGGCAATTACCTGAACAGGATGAACCAGTCCTTGTCTTAAAATCATATCCACAGCAGTCAGAGCTGACAGTCGCACCATAGACTGAGAATGTAAAAACGTTTCCAGCACTTGTTTCAAATACAACTGCATAATCTCACTTGTTGTTCTACATACGAGACAAAAAAACTTTAAGAAATCTGTAATAAGGCTACACAGTAGTTACTGTTGTAAATGGTGTGCGCTAGAAAAACTACTGAAACAGAACAATTTACCCTGAATAAGTATCCCCAAGATCCTTAAGATTCTCTTTGTCTGCTTTCTCCTTCCCTACACAAGACAATAGATATATGTCAGAAATACTAAAATATCACGCAGTTCTAGCTTCTCTCAATAAATATAGCTAAAGGCCAGTTCACACGGGCGATTTTCGATGCGATTTTTCTCGTGTTGAACGATGTGATAGAGTGGATAACTGGCGAGTATACTTGGTCCAACAATTTTGCAAACGCACTCGCCAGTCAACCTACTCGATCAGATACACTAAAAGGATAAAAATCGCAGCAAAAATCGCCCGTGTGCTCTCAACAACGCCTAATTACTTCAGTCTTCCACTCCCGAAGAGAGCGATGTCAATTCCCAACAAGGAAAATTGCAGCCAATAATACGTCAAAGTGGACTGTGAACTTTGTACGTAACCAAATTATGGATTACCACTTACATCTTGAGTCTCGAGCACTCATTGCGCTCTCCTCTTCAATCAAGTGATTATGTATATTTTTCAAAACCTAGAGAAAACGTAATGAACGGTTAAAAATATTCCCCTAATGAGACTTAACTTGCCACTCGCAATAAGTAGCTGACAGTACAATTTACCTGCAGCTTAAGTCTAACTGATGTATGCCCAGGTGATAAAACTTTCTGATACAAGTCACGGGCACCTTCTTCCAATAGAAGTTTAGGATAACGAATGCAAAGAAAACCTACATAAATTCAAATATGTGTAAGTTTTTTGAAAACTCCGCCTGAGAATAACTCACACCTGAATACTAAGCAAAGTCTTCCTAGGTTTTTTTGCAACATACATACATACATACATATATAATACTTTATTTAGACACGCTGGCCTCATTAACATAGCTGATTTTCATGAGGGGCGTGTTGAAGTAATTAATTACACGTATATACAATGGCAAGTACACGCATGTAGCTTGTGCTAACCAATTGAGTGCCAATGGGTTGCCATAAGTTGTCTTCTTACTTTTTAAACTGTAAGGTTTTACTCGTAATGATAAGACTCTTGCATTTTAATAGGTTAACTTTTGGTACCATACATGATCGTTATGTAGCTATCACTCGGAGAGAAAAACAATCGAAAAACTTACCAAGACCAACAATTGCCTTTTGTGAGATTTCTTCATCCCGATTTGCAAAGAAAATGTAGGTGGTGTAGACTTGACGGGAAATGGAGTCCTGCTTTATGATGCAAAAAAATGAAGCACATTAATTCAGGTTGTGTACAGTGCTTTTCTTGTCTCATGACATAGACAACTTTGCTTTAAAGAAGCATGGGCAAATGAATAGAGAGAAAACGTGTAGATGCAGCCTATAGAATGTAACTTACATTATTTTGAGGCGTGAGATCAATCTCTAAGTCAAAATGTTTACAAAGAAGACCCAAAGTAAACAAAGATCTTTGTACCAACGGACGATTCTGTATCGTAGATGATGGGTTCTGAATCAATCCATTCCTTGTTCTGATTAAAACTCCTACAAGAAAACAACAAAACTTGTCATGAAATATCACACAAAACATAGCCTGTGCATGATTACTAGAAAAAGCGTAAGGACACTATACTAACCAAAGTATCTTTGAAAGCAATCTTTAACCAGTTTATGATTATGTGTCACTTTATTTACAATTGCAGCAAGGCAGGCTATGCAACTTTGAACAACCTTGTAAACAAAAAAGCAGTAAGCAAAAGTCTGTCCAAGTCCTATAGCAAGATACGTTTCCCATAAGTACGACGAAAGCAATCAAAGTCTACAATCTGCATAGAGGCTAATTTAAAAGCTGCTGCAATAAAATTTTTTATGTAATCTTTCCATACTCGTACATCTTAGAAAGAAAATAAATATAGTATTTTACCCGTCAAACTTACTGTCTGGCCTTGTTTAATAATCAACATCATGAGATCTTCCTCTATACTCGCTAAGAATGTTTCACCCGGATGTTCGATCAACGGAATAACAAGTTCCAAAATACGAGCAACGTAATGAAGAATAAGATGATCCCCTTGTGTCTGAGAAAAACAGAGGGCGAGATATAGTTAAAGAGACAAACTGTAAGTGTGAACTGCTCTAAAAAACATGTTCTCTTGGAATTCTTCGAATTCTTGCTAAATTTAGTGAAATGTGACATGCTGATATTTTTAAAATATTTTACAATTCCAGAAACTTTTTCGAGTTTTGTAGAGATTTTTTCAAGCATGTCAGAATTTTGAGATTTTTCTCCGCACTTTTACACTTGAAATACGTTCATCTCTTAATCAGTCGATCAGCTGCAACCTAAGCCACATGCATCCATACAGATGGTGATGCTGCAGTACTATAAAGTATATTTACATTGCATTTCGTGCTGAGGTACGGTTGAAGTGTGGCTGCATGACGAACTAACATTGAAGGTTGGAATTTACTCATCAAATACAATGTTGTCAAACATCCAATTAAACGGCGACTATTCGTGACTTTTCCATTTGATTGCTCTAGAATGGTAGAAAGCATGCAGCCCGTTAGTAATAGTACACAAGACCCAAAGCAGACATGTACAGTTTCATACAAAAAAGCTAATGTCTTGAATAATTCTTGTCACTACAGTGTCTGTAGTGAATTCAACATGCGATCTCCTTCCAGCTAACTCCAGCGATTTTCGGAAAGCCAACTGTTGTATATGCCAATATTATACGGTAAACATGGCTCATACATGCAGCAATACGTTTTAACGCTATTCGCTGAAAAAGTTAATATAAGTTTTTTCAACATAGCTAAAACGTGCTCAATCATTGATTCAATCTGATCCTAATGAATTACATGTAAGTAGACTTTCCATCATGACTGTATCCCTTACCAACAACGTTTTCTTCAATAGTTAACAATCGATCTACCAAACAGTCTACAATTTGTGAACATGCTTCTAGCACTTGCTTTGCTCCGGCGGATAAGGAATCTGATTCATCATCATTTTTGATCAACTATGTGTAAAAAGTAGTAAGAGATAAGAGAAAAATGGACTCGACTACCAGAGGTGGCTAGTTTGAATCCAGCGACTTGTTCGTTTGCATCTCCTTTCTATCACCCTTCAAATTAGTAAATTAGCTTCTCACGCTATGCGACCAGGCCCTAAAATCCGCCATGCTTGGGTGGCAAACTCATTGTTTTTGACTGTCATTTTTTATTAACAGAAAAAATATAAAATTTTATTCTTGTTAGCAATTGTTTGACACTTGCTACCTTCATATTTGATGAGAACTTGGATTAAATAGCAAAATTTTCGACGTAAAGACGCGCCAAAAATGTACATTTTTTCATCTCGTTTTTTTCGGGGAATTCTATATCGCATTGCATGACAAGAATTACAAAACAGGAAAACTTGACTAGCTGCAGTTAATAATCTGTACTATATATAATGCACAAATATGCACACATTCCCATCACTGCTTTGTCATAATGTACTCACATTTTCTAACAGTTGCTGCATCAAGTCAGATCCAGATTCGCCAAATGCTGTTACCTAAAAAGAACAACATAAGTATTACGTATCATGTTCTACATTGTGTATCACCACAGAAAATACTATATACAATACAGATAAGTATCCACACTTGCACCTTACGTTTACGATAACTTATCGCTAAGCGTTTTAAATGAGGTTACGTAGTAACCAAGGTTAACAGCTTAGGAACCGCACGCAGCCTGGGTAGGAACCAAACCCTAGAGGCATGGCAAGATATAAGGGCGGTCATATTGGCCTGAGCCTCATTAGCTATCGGATAGCCAAGCAGTGATCTTCAACAGTGAACGAGTGTATCGTGAAAAAAAAATTTTTTTTTTCGGCCTGAGTCATTTGTGTGGTTGGCCTGTTAGTCTCCACCGGTCAGTTAGAATGGAAGTATACTAATTTCCACTGATCAGATGAGTCAGTGTGATAAGGTGCAGACGTTTTGGTGGTCAGGTCCTGTGTGTAGATTTGCATGGGTTGGGACCTGAATCCAAGTCACCAGGGAGGCCGCAAACGTTCCCCAGCAACGTCTGCACCTAAACCTCCACACGGGTAAGTATAGGGACGACAGATGTTAACTCGGCGTACATTCTATTTTGCGCAACACATCGTTCCTAAGGACGTTGTATGATTTGCTTTTGCTATGCTATATTTGTCAGTTATGACCCACACTAATTATAGTCAAACATACCACGTCTGCAATATTAGTGGCACGCTTCAAAAGAACATCTTCTTCCTGTACTTTGCCTTTTTCCACTGGAATAAACCACATTTGTTGGAATACTTTGGTCACGAGTTCCTGTAAAATAAAATTTCATCTGTTTCAACTCATGCATGATAAAACACGCTTCTCACACTGGTTTGCCGTCTGTCCTGCCACCGCAAGGCAGTGCCTTTATTGAAACACAATTTTTTATATACAACTCAACATTTAACAGATTAACAATGCACCTCCACTCCCCCCCATCTTGGAAGGGGTGGGTGGGTATTCAGTTGCGGTATGCAAAACACTAAAAAGTATTGGAGTCACATGTCATGTGAGTATATCATGTGACGTGACATAAGGCACCCCAGTGTAAGAAACCCGTTTCTCGCTTATTTCGTTAACTCAGACAGCGAGAAACTCCAATTAATTTCTTAACTCAGATATCTCTCTACGCCCTTATAGTAAAGTTAATTGTGTACACAATCACCTCACCTTTATGCCATCTGCATCATGTATACGACGAATCATCTTTACACATATCTCAGTCACTTTCGGAAAATCAGGTTGTGCAATACAAATATCTTTCAGAATTTTTATCACTCTTTTCCGAACGCTTACACCCGTATCCTAACGAAATATAAACACTGACATCAAACAGAATGAATAATGAACACTATGGCAACGTAACAAGTGCATACATCTGCTTTTCCAATACGTACTTCTGGGGCCGGTTGTTCGAAGACCGTTTAGCTTAAAGAGTGGTTAAGTAAGAATTCAAACAGACTCCCACATATCTTCTAAGACTTTCAAATCAAATCTTATGCAGTAAAACAAAGGGTACATACACAAAAGATGAAGTCAGTTAAAAAACTTTCAATCTCGTTGTTCAAGTTTCTACTATAAACTTATCTACCGTTTACGCTGAACGCGCTTCGAACAACCCACCCCAGGTCTCTAAATATTTTTTCCTTTTCCAAAAACTTCATCTTAAATTTATACGCTGGTAAAGCTTCCAAAACTGAAAACCATGAAAATTCAAAGCAAAAAACCCGAAACGCATTTTTAAATTGCCATCTTTATGTCATTTCCGTTAAGTTTACTAATCTCTGATTCTATGAAAACGAAGCAATTGCATAATAAGCGGTGAAGAAAATCTTATAAGAAATTACCAAAATTCTTTCCATGATCATGTCATAATATTGATGAGTCAACTCAGGTTTATTTAAAATAAATCGACCGAGTAACTCAACAGCAGCCTCTCGAACACTTATAGATTGATCCATAAATCGTCCATGAACTCCCTTTTGCATATCTTCCTGTTTAAATCAAATTATTATATAGGTTACCAATTGACACAAGCTTCGCATGCAATTGCAAGGCTACAGAAAAGTAGTTTTCAGCAAGGCAGAACAAAAATTACAGTAAACGTACCCTGGCTAAAATACTTGAATCTACAGCAACTATGGATGACAAAGCTTTCATCGCTTTTGTTCTCACAGCAACTGCTGTCTCGTTGAGGACTCTCAAAATCTATAGAATGACAAAGTTTTCCTTATGAAAAGATGAATATCTAAAACGCGCATAAAATGAGGAAGATAGTATATTTTGCACATAAGACAATACCTGTTGAAGATAAAGATCGAAACTTTTGAGGAACGACCGTTTAGACGATAGATATTTGGAAACCAAGTTCGCCTTTCCATAATCCAGAAAACCATTTGGAATCCTACTCATACGATAAAATAAATACTTTTATCTTCTTTTGAATAATTTTTTTGATTATTTTGCAGTAAGTTGAAAGCAAATGGGCGACAGGATTACGTCTACAGAAATATAGCCTTACACAAACCTTAGGTTCGACCAGTCTTCATCGACAAGAGAATACAAGAAAGATTTTTTCGCTTCTAAAGATGGTAAATCACCATTTTCCGGATTGGTCGATGGCAAATCATTATCGATTCCATTTGGGACGGTCGATTTATACGCTCTTTCCAAGTCTGTTTGATTGTCACGTATCCACTGGCATAAATAGAACTGCTTGGCCAACTACAAACATGAAATTTGGTTACGTATAACATCATATATTATAAAACAGGGTTACAAAACCAGTATAGGACATCGCATAAAACAGATTAGTTTCCGTTGATTTTGATCAGACTCCCAAGCTAATCTTAACCAATCCTAATTCGCGACCATGTAAAAAATTTAATGTCGAGTTGACGCTGCTGGAGAAAAAACCAACAAAATCATAGAAGATATTGAAGCTACTAAAACTCACCAACAACGCTGGGTCATTCTTCCCTTTCACATGAAAATATTTCAACAAATATTTTTGCAAATTTTGCTCAATTTTGAATCCAGCTTCCTCCTACCAAGAAAAGAATGTGTAACTTGTTTTCGAGGAGCGTGCGCGCTATGAAATACATTGGAAGAAAAAGTTTTACCAATTCAATAATTTCGTCTTGTTCCGCCACATTATCGCCTGTAATCTAAAATACAGTATAGCTTGCATAAGTATACAAGGAGTTCAGATAACAATGCATGAGGTCGTTTTCGTAACAATGCCATTGGAAATCGTTCAAAATATAGCAAATTGATCTGTGAAGTTGATTCTTCCATTTTTTAATCAACAAATGTAACGAGTCTCATCAATTTTGCAAACAAGAGTTAATTGTTTGGAGTACAGCTGTTCTTACCTCTGATACGATGGCCAAGAGGTCTTCTTGCTCTTGTTCCTTATTCATAATCGTATTTCGACGCAGATGTGCAGCCACAACACCAAGATAGTCCAGCGCAGCAACACGTAAACCCATATCATTCGAACGATTTCCAAATGTCACAACCTGTATCAAACGAACATTTGCCAAACCTTATAACCATTAAGTACAATTAATATATATAATGACAGATGAACGTTCTATGGCGTAGCTAGCCATAGGCATGGAAACTGGTCATGCAATGCTAAATTGTGGTATTTGAAATTGCAGTACGAAAGTCGAAGACGATGCCATTCCTTAAATTTATGTAATATTTAAAACACGACCTGCGAGTTTTTTAAACAGCTTAAAAACGTCTCAGTTAGATAACGGAATTTCCGTCATAACTTTCTGAAAGAGTTCTACATTAGCTGAGAAATTACAAGTTGAAGTTCGCACCGTGCTTCATCACATATGAAGACACTGATAAAACATGTATTTCGTTTGAAATTTCTTCGTGAATTATTAATGAGTTTTTTAAAGTAGCTATAAATCACGGTTTTCTGCCTGCATGTTACATGTAGATACATTTCTATTAACTGTATACAATTGCATGGTCAAAATAAAACTTACCAGTAATCTACCAAGCAGTGTCAGCAAGACCTCAGAAGCTGGCCAATCATTTTTGTTCAAAGTAACCAATAAGTCTTGCAAGAAATTCTCAAACAACGGACGATAATCTTCTTCATCTTTTCCCACTGTGTTGCACCTAGAAATGGCTGTTGTGTTATTCTATGCTGCAGTAAAGCAGTTCTCAACTTGTTATTTATCTATCGCCACTGTCGTAGAGCGTCTCAAGATCATACAGAATGACTAAAAGGTGACGCAAAATGTAAATCTACAATAAGAGAACAAAACCGTTACTTACTTATTTAAAAACATCGACAAGAAGTTTTGAGCAGTACGTAAGGCATTCTCGTAGGAGCCAATGATCTCAAGTTCTCTATCCATCTAAACAAAAAACCCTTTAGAAAATTCTAATAAAGTACTATAATGTAACGTGGCACCTCATCTGAAGTTTCGGACAACATTCAATGAAAATTCCATAAATTTACCATCCAGCATCAGAAGATTGATTTTACAGGTCAAATAGGAACCTCCAATATTGGGATAACCAGTGGCGGACACTTGGGGGGGGGGGCAGGGAGGCTTGAGCCCCCCCCCAATAATTTCAAAAGAATGTACCAAATAACAAAAATTACAGCCATTTGATGAAGTTGCCATATTAATATTTGAATTCTGTAATTTCTGTTATTATATTTGCGTTAAGATGGTGCAGTATACATGTAAATTTGCAAACAAATTTTGCCGCAACATTTCCGTTAGTATATATGCTCAAAATCTCGCCTCAGGCCCCCCCCAATATTTTGTGAAGTGTCCGCCACTGGGGATAACACAACGTTTTCCGAACTAATTCTTACTTTGAGTGTTTCAGGAGAAACATCCTCTTCGACGATAACCGAGGATTTCTTTTCAATTTTGACTGAACACTGAATGAGTTGTAAAACTAATGCAGTTACCATCTGAATGTACTCATCGCCTTGAAGGCTAAAAATGTAAAAGCAAGAGTAAACTATGCTGGGTATGAAAATTATACTAAACAAGAGAAAAAATAAATGCAGCCTTTTTTTGCTTTTTACACCGCAATAAAATCTCACCGGTAGCTTCTTAAATTTCTTTTACTTGATGGTAGCCTAGCGAGTGAAGCAAAGATATCTTCCAAAATAAGCTCTCGGTGCTTCAGATATCGTCGGAAGGTCTAAAACACAAAATAGTTTTGATCGATTTAGTCTCTTTTGTACTGTAAATTTTAGTGGTATCTCATTGGCCATCCTGCAAGGAGGAATCTGCTCACCGTTCTAACAAGTTTGAGAGCACTATGTTGCAGTTCACTGACATTTTCCACGAAAAATGGCGACGTCCCTACACTTGAAATCTGTATCAGAAACAAAAATATCAGGTTATTTAATTCGATTGAGCGGTGGCAATCACATGCAGTACAGTCAATTCTTACGGAGCGGCATTACCTACTGTATCCAACGTGGACACCTCTCTAATTACGAAGGTTTAACTGTACATGAAAACAGAAATCTTATTACCTGTAATACAATCGTATCTGTCAATCTCTCAATATCCATGAGATCTCCCAAAAGTGACACTGCATTGCAAATCTTATTGTATAATTCCACAAATGTTTTCCCTTTATTCGCAGATCGAGCTCGTTTCGCTTTCGTTGATATGATAGCCGATTCTATAAGAAAACAAAGTAAGTTCAATTGACACCAATGGAAACGTTTGAGTACAGGGAAGTTTCATTTTAAAACATTACCTTTCTCAGACTCAACTTTATAAAGTGGGTCATATTCAGGAAATATATTATGCTGGAGATTATATCTGATTAAAGATACAATCAATTCGATGATTTCTTCCATGTACACTTTCTTAGGCATGCGTGGAGCAGTCATTATGTGAAGAACAAGAAGCGCTGCATCAAATGAACGTAAAATACGCTCCATATAAAAACCTTTCCAAAGCTTTTGTTCTTCGTCCTCATCCTATAAAAAAACCATGTAATTTAATTTGATTTCTCACAATATCTCAATCAATGCATCAGAATAAAAGATTTGATCTACATATTGATAAGTGAAAACAAACCCACCTGACAAGACGTTAACTGTAGTTTAATTCCATCCTTAATGTGTCGTTTCATGATTATGATTAATCTCGACAAGTCATTTTCATCAACCTACGCATATAAACATATGGATTATGTATAAAAATGAAACTCTAAAAATAAGACTCCATCTGTGCAAGTTTGCATCAATGGTCCAAAACCACATTTGTGACTTATCGATACGGTAAACGGAAAACTTGTCCAACTAACTGTACAATACTATATAGACTTGAAATACCTTAGAAAGGACTTTCATTGACTTTAATTTCGCTGTTTCGGTACACATTTCTGACAAAGCAGTTCTGGTAAGTAAAAACTCAGCATCGACTTCTTGTGACTCTGAGAAAAATTGAAGAGTGGGACAATTCAAATACCATCGAAATACAAAATCGATATATATGGACACCAGTGGATCTTCATCTAGTTGTACGTAATAACCGAAACGACTCAAGAAGAATACAAAGTCAAACAAGAGGCTTGCAGAAATTGCGTCGCAAAGTGGAGAGGCAAAACGAAAAGTTGCAAATATCGTAAAGGAATTGGGTTAAAATTCTCAGCAAGGCATCAATTAAAATACTGATAAGTGGATACGAAAAATTTTGAGAAACACAAACAGGAAAATATCTGCACATTAAAAATCTTACCGTTGTCAATAGTACTGCTTATGTCACATTGATCATCAAAGTCGAACATACTCTCAATATTTTCAAGAAACCGTTTAAAAGATGTTGATTGACGATAATCTGCAATGTGAACATTTGAGTCGTCAATTTACCATCAATATGTACAAAAATTTCCTCCTCAACATAAAAACAGGAATAGAAGTAGGTCTATTTCAAGAAGGTGTTGAAGAAACTTACGAGGATTTCAGGTGTTATTCACAATATTTATGGTAATCAAGATATTTCAATCAATGAAAAAGAACTCACCAGACCAAATAGGTCAGTTTTTCTTCAAATAGGAACTTACCATACTCGCAGTCTTCCAAACGAATGGACAAACGTCTATCAAGTTTAATATTTCCAGGGATTTTCGCCACGATGACTTTCTCTCTTTCTTGTTCATTTTTAGATCTTTTGCCTAATTCATGTGCATCTTCCGGAGATCGACTTCGTTTAAGACTTTTATCTTGTTTATCTGACTTCTCTTTCACGATAAATTTAGTATAGTCTTGTTCATTTCTTGATATAATCATCTTTGGTACCGACGGTTCTACCTTTCCACGGGTAAAATCTTCACTTGAATTAACTACTGAAATATTTTCACTCGCCAAAGCGTTTGGTTGAATTTGGATGCCATTAAAATCCAATTCATCTCTGTCACGAACGTCTTTCATCTTATGTTTCTTAGATTTTTTGTGTTTCTTCAAAGTATGCGAATGTTTTTCCTTTGTTTCCTGCATAGTTTCAACAGGCCTAGACAAGATGTCACTAGGGACATCTTGAAAGGTTTGCTGACTTAGTAAATATCCATTCCTTATCATCTCTGGCTGTTTCATTGGATCGGGTACATTGTCAACGGTGTACGAAACTGCATTAAATTCTTGTACATTACCAACATTTCTCTGAACATTTGAATGATTTCTATACTCATCGACACGTGTTGACTGATCAAAGCTAGCTGCTACAAAGAATCAAGAGAGAGAGAGAGAGAAAAACATAGAACACTTTTACAAGTGATTATCTGTAAAAATCCGCCATTGTACAGTAAAATAGGCGAGCATTACACTAAAAATCTAATTTTTAAAGAAAACACCTTCATTGGACCACAGGCCCCATATTTTCCAATGGTCCTGCAACTGTGCCTTTTTAACTTTTCATTTGGTTTCATTCAAAACAACACATTATTCTTTGATTGTTTTATGGTGAACACATAAATCAAAAATATATATTACATGTACCTTGCTGCAATGGTGCATGCTGATTATTTGACAATGGCGTTGCTGAATTAGTTCTCATTCGTCTTGTTTTTAATGGTGAAAACTCTTGAATAGGTGTATTCAATTGAGCTTGGTAACCAGAAGCACCTTTAAATAAATGCACAGAAAATATTCAATTACTTTACTTCAACGACTTAAAACAGTCTGTCCTTACAACTGCTACAAGTCTTCAACAGTACAGCAATTGTGACAGCCATTAAGACACTGTATGTTTACCATTTTGTCCTGCTTGGTGTTCATATAAGCCAGCTATACCATTCACTAATGGAGTATTTGCAGAGTTTCCCATCACACAATTCATAGAGAAATCAGATTGCTGAGAAGACTGGGCTGAAAGCGAATACATACAATTGATACAAAAACACAACACACTACACAATAGTCACAGTGCTTTATGTATTGTGATTGGTCAAGATCATAATCTATTACTGAACAGACACACACAGATGATTTCATGGAATTTCCTTGTTTTCTATAAAACAAAACCATGGAGGAAAGTTGAAACTTCCCTTATTAAGTGTTGCGATTTGTTTATTTCATAAAACAAGTAGATTACATGTAGCTACTCTGCTCCTTGGTGATTAGTTGTCTACATGTAGCATTTTACCTGGGTGAGACTCTTTTATATTTTAATGTACGGGGATGGTGCTAAAGTTTTCCTCCAAAATGTAAGATCAATCAAATTCTATTTACCATTAGACTGCAAGTGATGAGAAACGTGTTGGGACAATATCATCATTAATTTTGGATCATCATTATTCACACCAATATTTGCATCATCTAATACTCCATTTTTGAGCTTCCTACAAGAGGTTTTCAATGCAGTATTTTATCACATAAACAACACATACAGATATTTGAAATCACAAATTGCTTCAGTCGTTTGTTGTTTGAAATTCTGAATGGTAAGCAACAAACAAATTCTTCATTTCAGCCCATGATGATGTAAAGGCTTTCCCTTGATAAGCAAAATCATCTAGCATTATAGGCAGAGAAACATGTAGGATACAGCAAAGAGTACTGCATCTTAATGGGCAAGAATTGACACCGAGTCACACCATCCATTAATTGCTATGATAATAATAAATATAAATGGAGAACAACATACAGGTGATGTGTGTTGACTTGACCGAGGACTTTGGCCAACTGTGAAGCAAGATTAATATCATGTTTTTGGATAATTTTCCAAGCATCTTGACTGGTCTTGTTGTTTGGGAACAAACTAATTACTTCTTTCTTAGTGCTCTTAGGCAGAGGCAGCTCAGATAAAACTACAGGAGATACAAAAAATTATTGGTAAGTAAAATCTTATGGCAATAAAAAGAGCAAAATATAGAAGTACATGATGACATGTAAATCTACCAATCCTGATACTAGGTTTTATCTCAAAAAGTACACATTTTGAGTGCAATGCAACTTATAGCTTATGGTTGATCATACAAGCATAGCTTTTATGGCACTCCGTCAACCATTAAGATGCAAGGCTTCTTCAAGATGATTAAAATTGTGCTCAAAAGATAAGATTACCACAACATGACTTACCAGGGTGTATTGTGCCCTACATCTTGAAATAGGTTAAACAGGTCTATCTAAAAACTATGCTTTATGGCCAAATTAAATGGTCCATGTTTATTAGTCCATTTGCAGTCTATAAAAAGTCATCTCACCCTCCAGGGGCACAAGCTTCCTTCAATTGTTCAGTTGTTTATCATGAAACAAGCTGAATATTTCAATTTTCAAAAATATATGTATGTTCTCTTATATAAGGTTTTTCGCCCTTTTGCTGATTTTCGTTGCTGAATGCAGATATTATTTTACAGCAGGCAGACTTCTTGACAGCTAAAGTAGCTAGTACGGCTGAAATTTTGAAAGGGACAGTGTTTTCAATGAAATCTTGAACAAACTGCGATCCAGCAAAGCCGTATAATAGCTGTTTGCTTGGTCTGTGTGGCAGAGTATTGCCTTCGGTTCTTACCGCCATTTCCATTTGAGCTTGCACTCTGAATTTTTAACGCGTTGCTATGTTGTTTGAAATCGCGTGTTCATTGGTTGGAAATGCAA
>JAOBYK010941982.1:0-24839 GCA_025434845.1 Phenganax subtilis | reverse complement strand
GGCAGACGGTTCGTCTTGCACACCAGCGGGCGGAAAAGCTCGCTCGAAATGTGAGGAAATATTTGAGCAAGAGAATGTCACGGTGCAGGATACTTCTACTGCAGCCTGTGTTGACGTAGAGGTTCGTGTGCGCATTCAGCTTATTCCACCCACAAGTTGTTTTCACTTGTAGCTATATCTGGCTGATTCTTTGTAAATTTTCTTTTTTATGAATTTAGGATTACGAGAAGATCATTGCTGTTTTAAAAAATCAGCTTATGGAAGAGAGAAGAAGCAAGGCGCTAATGGAAGTTCAAATAAGAGAGGAAGTTTCACAAGAAATGGCGGAACAGCTTGTGGAGATTGAGCGGAACTACAAGTGAGTATTCAGTCTCATTTTGTTGTTTTTATGGGACGTACTCATGCAGGTGGATGAACGTTTTGTAAGTCTCTCCCAATGCTAGCCAGGCCATGACATACAAAAACATAGTAACTTCATGATGTTGTGAGACATACTCGGCGAACTGTTTTGTAATGTTCCAGTGAGCGTATTGTGGAAGAACAGCGAGCTACTGAAGTATTGTATGAGAAGAGAATGGACATCTTGGTGCAATCTGTGAAGAAAGCAAAGAAGCGTCCTCGATTGGATCGTTTTGAAGACGATGATGATGATTGGGTCTCAAGTGTCCTTCTACATAAGGAAGAAGTGAAGAACAAGGTACTGAACTTTGATGGTACTTTTCCTGGACATTACCAATCGATTGATTTGCCCAAAAAACTCATTTTCAGTTAAAAACACGTTTCAAAAAATTTCTAAAATTTTACGTGATTATTAACGATGTCCCTTAACGTAGATGAATTTTTCGAAATTTTCAACAATGTCTCAAATCGTCCCAAATTCTACTCAGAGGTTAGCAATCGACATATTTGCCCAAAAAAGTCATGTTTTTATCATAAAAGGTTTCAAGAATGTTTGAGAATTTACGTTATTCAATATTGTACGTTATTCTATCTGCGCATTCTGTTTACTGTGCAGTAAAGGTTGTTTTTATATTAAATTCTAACTGTTTCTCTTCTCAGGAAATGAGTGAGCAAATCGAGGGTTTAAGCGAAGAACTACGTGAAATGAAAACAGAAATTGAGCGTTTGAATACCGAAATTTGTTTCAAAGATGAAAAAATAAAATCAGCCGAGGTGACTCTCTTTGAAATGGAGGAATTAAAAGGCAAAGAGGTTGAGTTGGAGCGTTTGAGAAAAGAACTTGCAAGCCGTGAAAAAGAAATTAAAATCTTGGAGAAAAAGAGAAGTGATGAAGCTGCAAAGGTTTCTGAGTGTGATGCCTTTGTTGAACGACGAGTTCTTGAATTGGAGAAGGAAATCACATCCCTGAAGAACAGCAATGAGGATGTGGTTAAGAGCTTGAAAAGCGATTTGGCTGCACGGGATGCAAGAGTTGTAGCATTAGAGCGAGAAATGGCTGATAATTTGCAGCAGAAAGATAATGTAGAAGAATCGTTGGAAAAGAAAGTTAAGAGTTTGGAAAACGAGTTAGCTGCGCGGGAGGCGAGAGTTCTGGCATTGGAGCAAAAATTGTCAGAAAGCTTGCAGCAGAATAACGATCTAAAAGATTCGTTGAAAGAGAAGGTTACATCGTTTGAAGATGAGATTGCTAGATTAAGTGAAGACAAGCGTAAAGAGATGAAACATAGTGACGAAGATTTGTCATCATTAACAGAAGTTATGGCAAAGAATGAAGAGTTGATGGCAAGAATTGATGAGACAAATTCACTGCTAAGGAAAAAGGATGTCGAAATAGCCCAGCTATCAGAGACAATAAAAAGCCTGGAGACTTGTAGTAAAGACGAATGTCGAGCATTGAGGCAAGAATTACAGAATCGTGACGAGCAAGTGGAAGCATTGGAGCGGAATTTGAAAGACAGTAAAATCGAGTTGGAAGCGAAGAACACTCAGTTACTCGCTGTGAAGAAAGTGCGTGGAGGTGCAAGATCCTCAACACCAACAAAATCAAATAGCCTCGTGAAACAGCTGGAAAAACGTCTGCAAGAATCCACCGCGGCTTTGGACAAGAAAAATTCCCAACTTATTAGCAAAAATAACACCATTGCAAAACTTGAGAGCGGTTTGAAGGAACTCCGCACAGAGTTGCTTGAGCGTGAAGGAGTTGTTAGCCAACTTAGAGCAAAACTGGGCATGGCGAATGAGTCAAATGATAATATCAAGGACGCGACTATCAGCGAATTGCAAACTCATTTGAAAGAACAACAAGTCCTTGTTATGAATAAGACCAAGGAAAAAGAGGAAGTGGAGGAAAATTTGAAGTTTGTGGAAGGAGAATTGAGTATCATGAAGGAAGTTCAAGTTGAGAAGAGTGAATTGAGAGAAGAATTGGACAGAGTGAAGGAAGAATCGGAGAAGTGGAAGTTAGAAGTACAGGTCAGTGATATTAGGGAGTTTTAGTTTCACGTTTACGGCAAACCGCTAACCTCAAACGGCACACTTCAGAATGCATTTGACGGTAGATTTTACAGCCATAAGTGTTCCAAGTAAGTAAATCATGGTTTAATTTAATGCCTCAAGTTTTTACCTTTCGAAAGCTACAACAGTTGTCTCGCAAATACGACTTGAAGTGTGCCGTTTTGAGGTTAGCGGTTTGCCATAAACGTGAGACTAAAACTCCCTATTATGTCTGTTATAACCTTTAGTGCCGTGTTCTGATGGGTAGTATAGTCAAGAAAATTACCTCATATTAAATATTTTTCTTGCAGGTGATAAAACAACTAATTAAAAGCAAAGAAGACGAGTTGTGCAAGTGTAAAGATGTTCACAATAAGCAAGTTGCTGAGCTTAACATTGCCAATGAAGAATTGAAAGGAAACTTTGAAAAGGTGCGCTATCCATATTACCACGTATCAACTATATATATATTCTCAAGATTGCTTCCAATCGAGTCAAATTGCCACAAAGTCAACCAATTAACGTGTTTTCTTGTTGTTTTTCCCAACTAGGCCCTGTGTGACCTCACTAACGTGCAGGCGATAGTCGTTGAACGCAATGAGAAACTGGATTATTTTGAAAACCTGAACACGTCATTGAACGAAGCAAAACGCCGTAACGAAACTGAGATCACACAATTGAGGAAAGAGTTGGAGAGACTACGCGACAGAAAAGAACATTTGAATGAATTCAATGAGAAGATTGAACAGAAGATTAATGAAGGTATCTTAAACCATTATTATTCCGGTTTGACACAATTATGAATGATTTAACGAAGCGAGAACAACTTTTATTGCTCGTTATCCCACAATGAATATTGTAAATGTTCTTTTCTTTCTTTTACGCAGAAACAGAGAAGTGGCAGTCTGTGAGTAAGCGCGTGCAGATTGGTTTAGAAGAACAAGACGAAATATTGGCTCAAATGGAGAAAGATTTGGCGTCAAAAGAAGAAGAGATCGCTGCGCTTCACTCGAAAATCGCAACATTGCTTCATGAGCACAAGAATGTGGAGAAATTGACGAGAGAGAAGGAGGATCTAGATGATCAATGTGAACGATTTAAGATTAAAGTAAAGATCCTTTGACGTAAACATACTCGGATGAGTTTGGATTTTTCTTTCGTAAACGTTTCACCTCACGCAAATCTTTAGCTTTTCTTGTAAATAAGTTGGGAGAGTTTTTTTCTTGTAGATCTTCGAACTTGAAACCGAAGTGGAGAAACTCCAGCAAGAGGTGAAGCAGGAAGCAATTAAGAAAGATTCTGCAACGCAAGCATTGAAAGATGGCTTGGAGATTGTCAAGACAAAAAAAATGGAGTATGAGACGAAGATGAGCTGCGTTGAGAATGACACTATGGACATGAAGAGAGAGTTTGAAATGAAGATTGCCTGTTTGGAACGTGAAGTTGAACGATTGAAATCCACCGCTATGGAGAGCGAGGGAAAAACTGTAAGTGTATTATTAGCCGAAAGTGTTGGTTGTAGTTTGTTTTGATACATGGCTTCAAAAAGATTGTATAATAATTCTTGCCTTGAATGAGGGACATTCATTCGAGTTTACATTGTTCGTTCACTCATTTGCTGGTATACCTAAATGAAACTTTTTCTCTCTCTCTTTCTACTAGGATCCGATAAAAGGAGACACTGAAAATAATAGCGATGAGTACGTTAATAACAACTACTTTCTACCTTTGTAGTAAAAAAACTTCTGTGTAGGTATTACTTTAATGAAGCATACGTCTTAATGTCGTGTTATTTTGTAGCGATACTGATTTTGTGTACGAACCTGTCAAAGTTGAGGTAGGAAGTTAATAAAATAAACAGAAGTGGAAATTGATTGATCTATTACGTCTGTTCGTGTAATGTCAAACAATGTTTTTTTTGCTAGAGCTTCAATGTGTCTGTCAAAGAAAGAGTGGAGATTGATGTCACTCCAATAACTGGCAGTGGTTTGCTGCCAAAGAGCGACAAGAAAAGCAAAATCTTGAAACGAAGTAGCAGCGATTTGACTCTCAAAGAGGTCAAATATCAGAAAAGAATTTAGATGTTTGATATAATCACATATGCTTGCAGTTCGGTAATTTGGATTTCCAAGTTTCTTAACAGCCCTCATATTCTTGATTCTAGATTCAGCAGCAAATTGCTGCGAAGCCTACAAAACAAACTGAAAATTGTAGCGAAAATGACTTCACCCCCAATTCCACCAGAAAACTCAGGTATATATATTATACACTCTGTGTGTTGTGTTTCTTTCTTGAGTATAGCGCATCTAATCTACACTAACTTTTTTGTAAATGTTTAGAAAAACTCGAAGCCCATTGGTTTTGGGTCGTTCCAAAAAAAACAAAGCACACATCAGCATAACGTCATCCCCCTCCACGTGCTCTTTATTTAGTTCAGTAAGTTTTGATGCTAGATTTGATGCAAAAAAACTTTGATGGTTTTAAATTGAGAAAAATTCAATCTTTAAATTTTTGCTATTTTTGCAGGAAGAAGATGCAGAAAATAAGAATCCTCAAAATTCGCAGAAATCAGGAAAGTCTGGAAAACGCAAGTTTTTCAATAAGTTAGCATTGCCTGAAGGGTTAAAAGCTGCCAGGGCAGGTACAACAAAGGATTCGCTCGTTTCAACGGTGTTCCAAATGTCCAGACACTTGTGAAAGACCGTATCGATCTGTTTTGTTGTTTTTCAGATAATTCTCCAGAGGTAAAACCTAGTAAGAGAAAACGAAAATTATTTACAAAGGCAGAAATTTCTGCTCCATTCATGGAATCTCCTCATGCACAGCCGCAGGTATGCTTGTTTATCTATATAGAATAATATCTCTACATTTTCATCTTTGAAACCATTGCTCCAATAATACTGATGTTGTTCTTATAATCTTTGCCCAAGCTTGAAAAGACAGAGTTAACAACGAACACCTCCCGCGCCCAGGACGTAATTATGCGACGTTTACGATCACGTGTCGTCAGAGCACAACGATGATTGGTTGCTCTATGATCACGTTGTTTTTTAAACAACAGATTGTGCCACCCTTGGATGAGTTATCAGCAAGTGTGTGATGAAGATGGGATAATTTCCACTTTATTTTGAAACATTCGAGATAGTATTATACACGAAATGAAGTTTTTTGCGAACTTTTCTTGGGCAAAATATAACTGATGGGAGAGTGATTCTATGGACACGTCGATGTCATCACTCCCTTAAACCCAGTCCCCATATGGTCATAAATTGCGTAAAGACAGAGAGTCACCATCTTTCAAAACAGCCAAAGTAGTTATTTGTATATACATCTATGTTTTTTGTGAGATTTACTGCTAAGAAGATGAAATATTATGGCCATTGAGACATGATATCTTGACTCTTCGTGTACGACAATTTAAGATCGTATGGAAACCAGGTTTTAGAGAGAATTAAGAGCATTTAGTTAATTGGCAGAGACGAAAGAGTCTTACAAAATTCTGTACATAAAATTACCATTAGATTAGAAAAGATTTTACTCAGTTGACTGACGATGTTAATGTTGAAAAAGTAGTGCATTCTTTCCTCTATAAAGTTCAGTATATGCCGATCTTCATATATCGTAATTCATTAGCGATTTGTTACTAACTCCATTGTCATCGTTAACGAGCAAAATCCTTTGTCTGTTGGAAAATCCTTTGTCTGCTTTATAATTCATTGGCAATGTTCTCTGATCACAAAAGTTTTTACCCATCAGTGATCATCGACAATGTCGATGAGTCAGCAAATGAATTATGAATTATGAATTATGATCAGTGTAGTGTATTTCTGCTAAACTTTATCCTTCATTTGAGTTTGAAATCTAGTTGCCACAAGAATTCTTCCAGAAAGAATATTCTCAGCCAACAAGAAGTTTTTTAAAGATGTTTACTGGTGGGCAGCAAACACCATTGGCGACTCCAGATGGTCCTAAAAGTTTACGAAGAAAACTCGTTCAGACACTTAAAGGCAAGGGAAGTGCGAAAACTAGTAATGGCGAGCCGATGAAAGTGTACTTGCGAGTTCGACCTTTCACAGATGCCGAAAAGCTAGCTGGTGAATCGCAGGATTGTTTTAAATTCGAAGATACGACCTCCATAATCGTGCAACCGCCTAAAGATTCTGCGATGTACAAGAATCAGAATCGCAGCGGGTTGCATGGGTTGCATCGTTTTGATTTCACGCGAGTATTTGGAGCAGAGATAAATCAAGTGAGATTGTTCAAAGAGACAACACTTGATGCTGTAAGAGATTTTGTGAACGGTCAGAACCGTCTCAGTTTTTGTTATGGGGTGACAAATGCTGGCAAGGTGAGGTATTTAATACCATTGGAGGTTCAATATGTGTACAAGCTTTTTACTTTCAAATGAATAACAAATTGACTAAATGGCTGCTTCGGGTTAACAAGCTTCAGTAAAATAAGTGTTACGATTTTTAGACGTACACAATCTACGGCGATGGTAAAGATATTGGTATCGTTCCGCGAACATTCAACGTTCTCTTTGATAGCTTCAAGGGAAGAGTCTACACTCGTACAAATTTGAAACCAAAGATGTTTAATGACGTCGTGAATCTTGGAGTTGCTCAGGAGACTAAAGAAGAAAGCAAAAGACAAGCCCTGTTTAGCGTCGCTGAACATTCGGTGAGTTTCGCGAATTTTTTTCGTATAATACTAGCAGAATTGAAGAGGACAAGCGAGTTTTCATTGTCTTCTGAGCTTCGAATCGGATCTAATGACTCAAGAGAATTGTCCTGTCCTGTTCTGAGTTTTAGTGTAGATACTTCCTGACGTTATCTTGTTTCTGTTTGTCGTAAATTCTCTCTCTTTTTCAAGAGTTTCTCAGAAGACGTAAAAACGAAGTGGTTTGGTTTTCCTAATTTGGAATCCCCCATTGCAGATGAAGGTGTGCTGTTTGCATTTGATTTAATTGTGACACAAAAAAACTGTTGAACGTCTGAAGTACTTATGTTTTACTTCATTCCTGAAAAGATATTCTATTGATACGATGATATATGTCTCTCCTTCTCAGATGTGTTTTTGGACTCTGATTTTGAAAGCACGTCATCAGAGCAGTTCGCGTTGTGGATTTCATTTGCTGAAATTTACAATGAACAGATATTTGATCTGTTGGAACCTCTTTACACTAAAGATAAAAAACGTACCGTATTAAAACTAGGTGATGATAGAAATGGACATCCTTATATTAAAGGTTGGTGAATAGATTTTGTAGCATCTTACTCCATTGGAAATGAAGGTGTGTAGCTCATGGTGATGATATCAAGCATAATTTTAAAATATTTATCTGTTCTAAATTGCCCTCTACTATAGCTTGGACTAATGTTTTGGGAATGTGACAAAATCAGTTGAAAGCTCACAAAACTCTTTACTGATTCTGTTTGAATATATTTAGGACTTAAAAATATTCTTGTTTGTAATTCCGAAGAAGCATACAAGGTGTTGTATATATTTTTTTAATGTTCTTCTTTCAGTCTTTCAATGTTTTTTCATATTTTCACTTCATATCATAATAGGTTTTGAAAGTAGGCAGACAGAATCAGAGAAATGCTTCGACAAGATTGAATAATAACTCCAGCCGAAGGTATATGTTGATTAAATGCGCATTAAACCAACTGACTGTATTCTCCTCTTTCAAATCAGTTTGTAAATGTTCTGTTGTGTAGTCACTGTATTTTCAACCTGAAATTAGCAAGGCTGAATGTGAATCATGAAGGCACTCCAGATGTTCTCAGATTCAGCCAGTGAGTAGAATTGATGCTTTTCCTGATATGAATTTTAAATGCAGAAGAAAATAATTTGGTAAATGAGAAGTACGTTATTCACTGGATTCTAGTAATGTGTAGAGATCATTATGTCAACCAGTGTCGTTCTTCTGTGTAAAAAAGGTTTTCATTCGTGGACCTCGCTGGTTCTGAGAGATATACTAAGACTGAGAATATCGGCGAGAGATTGAAGGAAGCTGGTAATATCAACACATCTCTCATGACACTTGGCAAGTGTGTGGAACAACTGAAATACAATCAAAACCACAGGTACACTATTCAAGCGAGAATCACTGCTCTGTCCTATCTGTTGTGCTATCAGCCATTTTAGAGTCTGCACAGGGGTTAACCGATACATGCATGATTAATCTTTTATTAATTTTTTTGTAGGAGCAATCAAAAGAACGTTGCATTTCGTGAAAGCAAACTGACTCGTCTATTTCAGGTGTTCTTCTGTGGTGAAGGCAAGATATCAATGATTGTGAATATCAGTCAGTGCGCTTCAGCTTTTGATGAAACTCTTCACGCATTAAAATTCTCTGCCATTGCTAAGAAAGTAAGCATAATACGTATCACGGATTGTATTTTTCTTTAAACCATCTTATATTTGTGATATGTATTATAATTATATTTATGTTTTGACCAGATTGTAACCGTCAACGTGGACTCGTCGTCCGTTAAAGATCTACCACTGCATGATGTCCAGGTATAGATAATGTTTGAATAATTGGTTAACATACTTGCACTTTGTTTGAGATTGTCAGGATGAGAAGAATCACCAACAAAATCTTCTTGCATGTCTAGGCTGTCCTTTACATGAACAAGAATGACTTGTGTTTAGGTGTCAAGGTCTCTTATCTTTGTTCCAGCAACTGATGTCCGTCATTAAGACACTTCAAGCGAAAATAGTGGATGAAGCAATGAATAAAGCACTGATGGAAATGAGAATTCGTGAGGAAGTTGCGCAAGAGATGTCCGAACAGATAACGGAAATGGAAAACATGTACAGTAAACAAGGAGAACGAAACTTTCAGGAAGAAGTGCTGGAAAAAAGAATTGAGATTCTAACAAATTCTGTACGAAAATCACAACGAAAACAACGTGTCTCCGCCAAGGAAATCTTCGAAGACGAAGAGTATGTGCCAAGGGTGCTCTACCAGCGAGAACAACTGAAAGTCAAGGTTAAAATTAATAATGAATCAATATAGTTACTTCCTAAGGAAGTTTTCTCAAAGGCTTGTTTACACTGGCGATTTTCATTGCGCTATTCTCATTTCAAAGAATGGATGGACCGGATTTTTACTGACGCAAATGCCGAACGCTTCCGCCTACTTATTCAGCTATTACAATAAACGATGTTATCCTACAAGTGCTGATGATTTCTTTTTTTTCCAACACAGGAGCAAGCACATATTATTCAATGTTTGAAGGAAACTATTGAAAAACAGACTGATCTCATCAATGAACTGAGAGAAGTAAGTTGACTATAGATTTAGTAGAATTTCAATTCTAAATGGGTAATATACTCAATTAGAATATGATTGTAAGTTGTTGTTCGTTGTCTAGGACGTTGCTACTGGAAGTGCATTTGTTTCTTCTTATGCAAGGTGTGTTTCCTCGTAGCATATTACGGCAATTATGTCATTCTTTCATGTATTTTCAATGATTATCAGTTTGATTTCTTCTGTTTTCTTGCTCTTCGTTTCCAGAGAACCATCGATCGAAGAATTTTCTGAGATATTGTTTTGTACCCCGCCTTCCCAAGCAAGTATCTATTCGATAAGCTGAGAGTTCGATAATTTAGGATAGATTATAAGTGAAGGGAGTATACTACACATACTTTGTATTCAACATGTTCGTGTTTACCTTGTAGCGTGGATCGTACACTGCTCCAACTACAGAGGAGCAAAGTAAATCTAGTAAAAAAAAGATGCCAAAAAGATTGGAAGGATTGAAAGACAGTGGCAGTTCAATCTCGCGATCGGGTATGTACATCATTATCTTGTTTCATATACATAGAACAGGCTTCGCTTCCCGTAATTTACAATCACTGGTTTTTCACAAATTTTGAACAAAGTTTTCTTTGAGATTTTCTTGGGACTTCGCGATGGGATGTTTTTTTGTGTTTTTCACTTCAGCGAAGAAACTAAAGAAGCGAATTTTTCACGGCTCCCCCTCCACTTCGAGCAATCATTCTTTCAACAGTGCTTCTGCAAAACAGGTGAGTTTTCAATTATTCTGATCATGGTCTATAATTGGCAAATCAAGAATGTTCTAATTGCATCGATTCCAAAAAATGCTGGATGTCGATCACGAACGTTCTATGCATGAATGATAAAAAAAGTGTGGCAATTGAGCGATCCAGAACATTCTGTTAGCTTAAATATGTTCTAATTGATGTGATATATTGTTATATCTAGGATAGCATTAAGGGAAAACTGTTCAATACTCCGAAAGATTCTTCAAAACGAACTCTTCGCTCCAGGAAACTTTGAAACTATCTCAACGTATGGCAGCTCCGCAACACACATTTGAATTCTTAGTTGTAAATTTGAAAAGACTTTTTTATTTTACTGATCGTGGATACGTAAAGCTGGTTTCTTGTTACAGTCAAAATAATCCAACTCTTGGCTGATCTGTAATACCATAATGTGATCAATTCAGTGAAAATTGCCCTATGTGACTACATAAAAATCTCTATTTTTTAGTTTATAAAATGTTTAGGGATCTATTATTATGTGTCATTCGCCAATTCAAATCCTGAATGTAAATATATTGAATAAAATTATCTTTTACTGTTTCTGTTATGCTGTACCCTTCATTAAGTCTCCTGCATATACACAAAGCAACTTGATCCCAGCTTATAACAGTTCACAAGAAAAGATCTTCCCGTATTAAAACATAACAATATAATGAAATTTAACGAAAAGTATTTTGTATCGGTAAAGATTATGAATGTGACGTGCACCAATCATTTTAAGCTCAGATTTTCACACTTGAAGCTCTGCCCCAATAGATTATCCCAGTTATGGACCTTCTATTCTGCATGTGTGTGGCACAACTTTCGCTTTAAAATTAGCTTTTTTTAATCTTAAGTATATGATTAAAAAACACAAAACAACATTATGTTTCTTAATCCATTTGGTCGAATCTTGGTGTTCTATCAAAGATATTAAAAAAAGCAAATTGGACTGTTGCATTGTTTCTGATTGATATTCTAATTCTAATTAACATTCTAATTGCCGTTCTAATTGAGTTATTCTGATTGCCGCTGTAATTTCCATTATACCAATTAGCATTCTGATCAACAATATTGTGATTTGCATTATTCTAATTGATATTCAAATAGTGCAAAATTTATTGGAAAACGTTCTTAAAATACAGTTGCTACATAAGCTTATTGTAAAGACAAGCAAGTAGACTAGTTCTACTATAGCTTGGTAATCCTTTTAACGCCGTTTTAGTACTACACCAGATAAGGAAATCCTTAAACTACACGCTTATTTGCGTCAGACAAAACATAATAGAATAAAGAGTAGCATGTTTCACTGACTAGACACGTTGTAACCTTGGCTAAACTCTGATTTCACAATCATAGGAGATATACAAAGTATTGTAATTGTTATTCAAAACACCTGGTTATAATCTATATTTGCTACCTGGTAGAGTTCGATTAGGAGAAAGTTTTTTGAATGGAAATATCTGAACACAATATAGATTGAACGCCTTCTGATTGTGCCAAGTGATTTTCTGCTGTGGGGGCGACGCCCTTGGTGAAATTTAGAATCATTTCTCTCAAACATGATGTTTGTCAGTAGAAAATGAACTTATGTAGAGCCATATTGTGTTTGTTTAAAATTATGGTATACTTTTAAATATATGATTTTTTCATCGTCAAAAAATGTATAATTTCCGTCTAATTTTAAGCCAACATGTTGATCAAGGCATAGTCGTCTAAGGTTTAATGATACAAAAGTCCTAGACGTATTTACGAGGCGTTTGCAGTCGTAAAAACAGGAAACGCATACATTTGGCAGGCCTTGAATAATGTCGATTTACTGTGAATTGTTTTACTCAGGAATTCATATACCTCAGGAAACTGTTGAAGTAATGATTATTGTTTGGGCTGTGACAGAGTATTTTGAGGTACCTTGTGCTCATATTTAACCCATTCAGGTCAATGCCATGCTTATTAGAACATTATGCACAATTTGTTGTTTCGAGCTCAGCAATGCTGTAGGCATTTATTTCACCGACAACCTAAATGCATTCTCTGTAATTCTGTCTCATGTGAAAATCAAAAATAGTTTGTCTGGTTCGCGAATGCGATTTTGAACAAAAATATTTATAGTTAGAGACAGATCATTGACACCTTTACCACAGCGTAAAAATTTTGGATAAAAATAAGAATCATTGCTAAAATTAAAAGGAAAAGTGTTAATTGATTGCACTCTAAAGTATTTCATCATGATTCTATGTGAGAAACTAAACATGTTTTCTTGTCTGTAAAATTTAACCCTCCATTGTGTTGGAAGTGTTTTAAAATTTAAAGGTTCAAATTAGAACTGAATTAAAATCTTTTAAATTTGTAACAATTGCATTGGAGAGCATTTGTGTGAGGAAAAGAAAGGATTAAGACCTTGGAGTTCTAATTGGACTAATAGAGATATGTTCAATGAATGATACCTTGAGTTAATTTGACCACAAAAATGTAATGATCCTTATAAAGTCTGGACCGGTACGTTGAATCATTGAAACTGGCTGATTCTGTTCTAACAATCAGCAATTCTTGTTTTAACAAGCAATTTGCATAATATTTCGTTCTAATTAACTAGCTTAACTGCATCAGTTTACAATTGCTGCATGAGCATCCGCGGTCCTTTAAAAGTACGCTCGCGTTTTGAAAAATAAACTTATCAGGAAGAGTATACGTCATCGTGAATTGTGCAAGCAATTAGACTCGGTGTGACTAAGGTCAACCCCTGATGGGAAAACCTATCGTCCAGACACGGCTACCGAGTTTAGTACAGATTCATCTGATTTACGTCTGTGGCAACTGTGCAAAATTACACGTTGTCTAGCTTTAATTGAAATCTTGTGCTAGTGTTTCGCTCTCTCAATGTATTTGCTTTCTCCCTACTTGCAATATTCTGTAAATGACCAGTTGAGCATAAATTGTATGACTTAGTAATATTGTATAGAGAATGAAACACATAAAATATTGCACTAAAATTTACCATCTTTACTTCATATATTTTCGCTGCAACCACCAAATAGTTCTTGCTTTCACACAACCTAAACGTGCTCTTTCAAGTTAATTGGAAAAACTTAATTAGAAAATTCAATTGCATCAAAAAACTCCTTAAAATATCATCAGTACTCAGACAGGAACTCGTTTTTTTTGGTAACTTTAATCGTAAAAGTTTCTTCAGGAAGTGTCTCAATATGACTTTCTGTTGTTATCTAAGCTTTCAAGGCATAATCTCTACTGCAAATCACCGGTAACCTAAAATAGCTCCAGTCAACTTAAATGACTTGCCTTCGAAACTTTTCCAAAACAAACATCAGGCTTAAAATAATACTTGTGGTTAGCGGTAATCTTCATGATTCTTAATTTTAATGAAGAAACACGTTTCATTAGAATCTTGTTAGAATCTTATGAGAATCAAATAGAATCTGCAATTAGAATTTTCAATTAGAATATCCCAATAGAAGTTTTAATAAGAATCTCTAATTAGAAAGGTTTTTTCCTAGTTTTTCGTCTAAATTAGATTTCTCTCCATCGAATTATTTGATGAAGTAAAATCTTCTGTTCAATGTCGGTGGCTTTTTTGTTACCCAGTTTGTAAAGTTTCAAATTCTTGTTTGTTTTAAAACTTCCTCCAAGAGTAGCCTGCCTTTGGTTAGCCTTTTTTCAAAACAAGCTGATCATTGGAAACTTGCAGTCATGAATTTGACTTTTACCTACTGACCTGTTAGACTTACTGAAACCCATTTTGAAACTGGGCTTTGACTTTCATAGAATGAATTGGAAATATGGGGAAAGTCTGCAAAATTAAAACACGCTGCTCCAGAGATTGTTTTGAATGCAATAGACGTGTGAAATGAAGTTATCTAGAGCTGTTAATAAATCACCTGCTTGCCAAAACATTGCATTTTTTAAGTCTAGACAAGAATACTCTCCCACTCAACGCACGTAATAACGACCTATGTTTGTTAAATCGTTCAAGTTTGTTTGGTTTCTTTGTTTAAACTTGGTCTAACGCCGTAGGAAAGTTTTAAACATATTTTCAATGTGTTTTTTCAATTACGTACCAAATCTAAAGAATGTACTCGATAAAGTCAATAGATCATGCCATGGATACCTTTGCACATGATTAAGCCATTGAAGTGCGAGCGAAAGGCATTCCTCCGTTTCAAACACTGTGATTAGCTACTTCAACCATATAAGCAGATACAACTAATTCTGTTTACATTGTTGCTAACCAATACAACATTAGACATGCTTGGTTACTATAGCTCCAGTAGCTAGAATGATCAGCATGAGTGGATTGTATGATAATGTTTTTTTTGCTTCGTTTTATGTTTTCTTAGACAAGAACAACAGTACCTAGGCATTTTAGGTATTTGAAAAAGGTGAAGAAGAAACTAAATAAACAGCTCTTCATTATTGAATAAGCCGAGTAATAATTTAAATACTAAGAGTTTGGTAGGTGTTTGTTTTTGGACGCCATTTTCACTCATGCGCGTTTTAATTTCTGCATTCAGCGTCCTGCTGCGTTCTTGTAATAAATTGCGCTAAATGTCGCGCAGGGGATTGAACCTGAATTAGTACTCCAGCTCAATACATTTAGATCAGTAGGAATGTTTTCGGCGGGAAAATAAACATGGCCAGAGTTGAAGTTTTCTTTGACGAAGAAATGTCTTCACTAAAAGCACATATTGTCTCTGAAAACATTGCAGGAAATCAGATTTTTATTCATTCATTATTCGAAGAATATCTGAAAGCTGTTTTGGTGGAAAAAGACCGGTGGAAAGTGCCCAAATTAGTTTTTTATCGAGGTAACTGTTTGCTCATAAATGTGCGTAAATTTCAAACACAATATAGTAAATAAAAACGTGTTAGAAATGTTTTAACAGCATATTATATCGATAGCAGAGCAGCCCAGGTAATTTGGGGGACCCAGGGCTAAATTCTCCATGGGGGACCCACTGCTCCCCCAAAAAAGCCCATGCAAATAGGTTTCTAGAGTATTTTGGGGGCCCCACATGCGTGGGGCTCGGGGCAAATTGCCTCCTTTGTCCCCCCCCCCTCTGAGTGGCCCTGATTGATGTAATTACTTTGAAAGACTAGACTTTAAAACGATTTCGTTAATTCGGTAGGAAATATTACTTTTGTGGCAGATAACTTTCCAGATATTTCAGACACTTTTCTGTACCATTTAAATATGAAAAGTGTAGAAAGCTACTTGTTTTATTTCGGATATGGAAAAAAAACAATAAGCCCCCCCTCATTTAAAGAACTAATTGACAATTAGCTAATTTATTATTATTTCAATTGGTATTCTAATGTTTGTTAAGTGGTCAATCGACGTTCTATTTACGTTACATGCATGCACTTTTTTGTCAGGGGGGGAACGTGTGAGCAATCCTGTGCACCCGAATTTCGGGTGCCCAGAATGATTTTGTACATCTGAAAGGCTATCTATGAGCTGGTATACTAATAAAACAAGCTCCCATGGAGTGCGAAACTATGTACAAGTATGTACGTACTCTGTGCTAATTAAACCCTTACTGCATAAATATCAGATCTTAGTGATTTCTAAATAATGCGATGCTGGTATAAGAGCTGTTTTTTTCCAATAGACTATTTTTATAAAAAAAAACATGGCGTTTTTTTAAGATTGCTGTGCACCCGCATACTGTGCCGGCTTTTTACTGAGAAAACTCCTCCGTTAATAAACGTATGAACAATTGAAAAGCAATTTAACTGGCTGTGTATTTTCCGTTGGCGTTGCTATTTTGTTCGTATCCAAGTTTCGTGCGTAGCCGCATCAGGTATCTACATTACGCGAGCGAATCGCCGACGTCTAAATTAATTTTTAAATGTTTACACATCTTATCTTGAGAACGCTTGTTTCGTTGTCATGTTAACTCAGGATAACTCGCAATTAAATTTACATGGTGGGAAAACTGTGCCTAAAATTATGAATCGCTGTTGTGTAGTTTGTCATTTTGTGGCCAAACTGCTTGAATACCTAATTGATCCCCGCGAAGCTAAACTTTGGAGTCGCTTTATTTGTACCCCATACGTTGTTTGCTGCAACCTGCGGTTACAAATAATTCATGTGCGCGTGTTTTTAAACTGATAATTTTGGTTAATATGTGGTAGAGAGATAAGTTTAGAACGACACAGCACAAAAATAGCTAAATTCGTTCCAGCTTTTTAGAGTCAACTTTATGCGTGCAGACTAATGTGTTATGTAACCAATGATTAGTCTTGTGCAAGGAACTCATTTTAGTTATGCCATTGATATACATGTATGAAAAGTAGTGACGCTTTATCTAAACGGTGTATAATTCGTATGTAGGATGTTTTCGTGATATCGTTCAGTCATTCATCATTCATTCAGAGCTGATCTTCCTTCCTCGTGTGGTGACACCGCCCTGGTCGGGGCTCTTGTCTCATCAAGGTTTTACCGCGCACGCGCACGCAACAGCACTGAGGTCAAGGTCTCCCTGCTAGCGCGCGCGTGCGCATTTTGCGTCGCGAATACAGTATCCCGCATGTATACAATGAAAACAATGCGAAAAATGGATTTTTAAAAAGCCTTATCAAAATGTTTATTTTACCGTGTGATCCACTTTCTTTGCTTCCCCGAGTTTGCTATAATCTGCACTTCATATCGACAACAATAACAACATATTGCCAAATGGCACTCCACAACATTGCCCTTAAAATTTAGTGTCTTCTTGTCGTTACGCGAGCGTCTAGCTTGCATTTTAGTGCGGGATAAGCTTACAGTTGACAGAGCATGTGGAAAATCTGAATATTGAGATATGGGACAGCCATTCCTAAGTAATTTGTCTGAAACGGAAATGTGTTAAGTTAATCCAATCTCTACAATATTTTATAACAACTGAGATTAGTTCTGCTTGGTTTTGTGTGACACCTGCATTCGAAAACTTTGTTTTTGCATCAAATCTCTTCCGATTTTACTGTGTTTTGTTTTCGTTTTATACTTTTAGCCGGTAATTTGAGAAATACAAAACAAAAAATCCGTCTAAATTTACATATAGACTCTGAAAATCAATGTTTTTGTACTAGCAATGAATGATAAGCTTGCGCGTTGAATTGTGAGTAAGAAAGGTTTAGCTGTTTTTAACGTTTTCATTGCTGCGTGATTTGCAATTTTGCATGCGCATTCATCAAAGACTAACGGCGGCTATCCTAGCTTTATAGTCATGATTTCAGTTTTTTCTGGAACCACAATGATCCTTATCTCTTTTAAAAACTTTCTAGTAAATATTAAAATAGCTACTGCATGTCCCAGTTTTTGATATTAAAACAAATTTCGTGTCAATACAAAATCTGAGAGGAACTTTGAGTTGAAATCTGGTAAAAATATCTTGCTGGCTTTGTTTCTATTTTCATCTCTCACGCCAAGCTCCTTGCAATGGATGGTTTTCAAGGTAATTAAGTTAGATGGAATGAAAACATAACAGAGATGTAAATCTCTTGGAATTAATTCGGTTTGTAGTTTCAAGTAATTATAGTAGCCAAATGAGGTTATGGAAACTGATCACCGTGGAAAACACTGCCTCCTAGCATGCACGGTGGTCTAGGTGATAGAAAATCATGTTTTTTATAAATTATAACGGCGTTCTTTTTTCATGTTGAAATGCACGTCCATAAATTATGAAGTCCTAGTCGTGGTCCTAAAATAGCATTTTGTTGCAGAACTGCGTGAAATAAAAAATTTGTGCTATTTTATTTGTGTTTTCAATGTGCGGAAAAGGCGTTTCTGAATGTTGTACATTTTTAAAGTGTTAATGTACATGAATTAGAGCGGTGACTAGTTAAAAACAAGCCCCATGTGCTGTAGAGCTATTCTCTAAACGCAAAATATTCTAATGTATACATCTCGGGTTTGTGCAATCGCATGAAGTTTGCGCATTTGTACATGATTACTAGTTCAATCTCAGCATGTACTTGATTAACTTATAATACACTGATATAATACTTCACTGTACTTTTCAAAACTTATAGTGTGATAAATTATATATGACAGCAAAGTAATGCGTTACTTCTAGCATTTTCTTGTCCAAAACTTGTTTATGATATTTACAACACAATCACCTTGCTTATCCACACAGCATTACTGCTGCGTGTTCTATAAGACGAGTTCAATTTTAACTTGCTCGCCTGATTCAAATCCTTGCATGTCACAGCAGTTGGACGGCGCTTCACGCGACATACACCTACTGTACTCGCTGAGAGCTTAGCTCTGTGACAACAGATTTTCGATTAACCCAGAACTGATTGTTGTTTAAGATAAACAGAAAACATTTTAAATTGCTGTAGTCTCGAAAAATAAATGTAGAAACTTCTTGACATTTTTATATACGACTATTCGTCTTATGGATTGAGGGATTTCGTATAGCATGTGCAATTAAAAGTCGTATTCAATGATGGATTGAATAGGATCCTTGCATGTTCATGACGTTGTTAAGACAGTCGTAGTTATTGTTCAGACTTGAGTTTTTGTTCAATGCGGGGCCAAGAAAATCAGATCTGTTGTTGCTTATCTGAACGAATTTTCCTCATATTTCGGTGCCATTAGGAACTGAGTCACCTAGTGACAGTTAAAGACCTTTTAAGTTCCTTTTCAGTGACGCGAGTTTCTAGAAGAATTGGAGTCGGAACTTCTTAAGAACCAGAAGTTCAATATGTTTTCAAAAATTTGGCCAGTAGACTCCACTTGAGTTCATGTTTATTAATTTCCCCTTTTTATGCTTCCAACTTCCCTGATTTGCATTTGGAGTCTCATTAATTTCTTCCGAGGAAGATCTAATTAATATTGGAATGATTTTCACTCATCGAGATTCTAGCTGATTAGACGGGCTCGGAACTTAGAAGAGAACTTTCTTTCAATCCATTAATTTATTTATGCTAAAAACAGTTTATACACATCAGAGTTTAATCAATTTTTCTTCTGATTCCATTTAGTACAAAAAAAAAAAATGGAATAGATTGAGAACTGAGGACAAGCACATCTAATAATGCATTGCAGATTACAGTATAATGTCTATACAAGTTTCCCCAATGCAATCCAATTAAAGATATAGGTAATTGATTGAGATAAATTGTTATAAGCGCTTGATATACGTTGAGTTTAAAAAGAGTTAATATAAATACTCATTATATGGAAAGCCAGTCAGTCCTATAAAACTGTTCTCGATCGTTTTGGGGGTAATATTGTTAGAACATAAATCATTAGCAGTTTTCTGGAAACATTGCTGTGACATTCTAGTTTTTATTTGCCGTTCCATTACCCACACAGTGTAGACGAAACATAACCATCATTGAATTTCTCAAAGTGCGAGTCCTTTTTGATTGAGTCGAGACGCGGCCGGACGTAAAGAATGCGAGACAACGTAGGCGTAGTTGGTATGTTCAAGTGTACATTTCGAGTTAACGTATTAGGTTTTGTCTGCGAGATAGAGTGCTCAAGATATGTACAATAGAGTTATTAGTTGTAGATGCTGACAGCCTTGTATGAACCTTATTTCCGCTGCATGCCTCTTCTGGCCATGATTTAATTAGACGCATTCACTAATTAGCCACTCATTAGCGCCTTCAGGCTCAGACCTTGCTATAAATGCGGCGCGCAGCTATTCCATCCCTTCATTGGATACACACATCGTCACAGCGAACACAGAAGGCTTACAAGAAAAGACTTCGAAATTTTTGGTACGTTTTTATACTAAATACTGTTACTCATACATTTCTCTCTATAATATATTTGACTCAGTTCTTCTTGAAATTTTTTCTCATGGTTATAAATACTAAATTGCTGCAATTTCGCACTATATTTTTATCAGTGAGATGCATGCTTAGACGAGTTTAGATTTTTCTTGTTTTGAAATCGACACATATTACATTAACACATCAAGGTGAAAGTTTTCGCACTTTAATATGTCTATACTTAATAATTCTTTAATGTTAATTTGCACTATGTAAGGTTTATTATTGTGATACTATTTGAAGACTGAATTGCGTGTTGAAGGCATTTTCGTTCTTTTTCCACAGCTATTTCATCAGTTTTTCAACGTTGCAAAAATGAATACCATAGTTCAACTCGTTCTTTCAACGATTCTTCTTGCGCAACTTGGCGTAGCAGTTCCATTCCAAAAATTTACGAGCAAAGGCACCGGGAACCGTCGAAGTTACGCTAACCAGATATTCAATAATTACATCGACGAATATGAGCACGAAACACAAGGTAGGATCAATTTATTAGATAGCGTAGAATTCGTTGTTTTGATTGGTTGATAATTGTAACAGTACAATAATTTAGTTATCGTACAGTAACATTAAGTGCGGTTCTACTCTTTCGGTTTCGTGTTCAATAAATTTTTGATATCTAAGTTTTACATACAAAGCATAATTACAAACTTTTGAGTATAACTAGAACAGGGATGTACACGTTCTAACTGGTTGCAAGAACTAATTAGAAGCGAGGATATAAGATGTGCGTTGCGCAAGTCATTATGACGGTTTAAAAGTCCCACTGTGCGTAGCCGTATTGTAATGAACTCTGCGGTCGTTGGGGGTGTACGTCTCGACTGTTTTTACATGTTTGTAAACAGTGCGTCCATTTGCCTCATAGTTGCTACCAGCGCAGGATGTACCCGCGGTGTGACATGAATGCCGAGACCTTTCTCTGCTCTTCCTTTCTGTTGTTCTCCAACTGTTCCCGCGCAACCCGGCTTCCTGTAATCAAACGTAAAAACCCTGGCAATATCTTAGGTCACGCAGGGCAGCGAGAACTACTTATTTGGAAACAAATATTTACATGGAAATGGCCGCCAGCAAGGAAATACACTCACTTTGATCAGAAAGTGTACAGGAAAACTGATCAACATTCAAATTACTCAGTCATGCTAAGTTGATTGGCAATCGTTTCGACTCCAATCAGCATCCTATCATTTACATTTGCGCGGCTTTTTTCTGACAGTTTAAGTACATCCTGACGTTAAAAGGCATCTAGAAGAGAGACCTTGCTTCATTTAGAAAAAAAAAAGAAGCTTCAAAATGATGAACACCATCAGCCCTATCGTTTATACATAATGTGATGTCTTATCAGAAGGCCTGAGAGGACTGACGCATACTTTTACATGATACATGACTGCGTATATTCTTCTGCTGATCATGAAATTTTCATTTAAAGAAAATTCTAACTTTGCATGCACATGAAGTATGCTGGCTGTACACACGCCACGAAGCTTAATTTATGAACAAGATCGAAGCTGCATGTATTCTTGCCTCGAGGCAAAAGAAAAGTATCTATTAATGTATTGCTATTTCAGTCACTTAGAAGAATTATCATCATATGGAAAGTTCGGAAACGTCATTATAGAAACTGATAGAGAAATATCATTATGAAATCAGTGCACTCCGCGTTTTGCGGCTGTCTGTAACTAACGAGATCACTACTCCTTATCTTATCAAATATCATGCTTGATAATTCTCTCAGTTGGTTCAATAAGGTGGTTATAATTCATGAACAAACTGTGCATGACGTGGGAATGGTTAACCGCCAAAGCTTTTCATCAAGCCCCCTTACCTTTGGGCGTGGCTCTAAGTATAACACTCATCCTTTAAATTCCTTTTCGTCCACGTTGTTTCATTGTAAAGTTAATTTGATTACACGGTTACAAAATTAGAACAATTTGGATCGTTTTAACTTGTTCTAATTGACTTTCTTCAATTCGTGTTGTTCTAATCACTGTTTTAATTGGTATATTTTAAGTCCCACTTGGCGTTCAATATTCTGTGCGTTTTGTGATTAAAACTTTCGGTTTAAGGTATTTGGTCAATCTTGAAAAAAAACAAAATGCGTCTAGCCATTATTTCCTAAGCTAACAACTATCTGATAATCTTTGCTCTAATTTCGTTCGCATCGTGCGAGTGACAGCGTTGGCTGAATTTTGTTTCCAAAACTGCATGAGGTTCCATTGACGTCCTTCGAAACAACTAAGACGTAGTCACGCAGAAGATATTGTAATCGTTTTGAGTAAATACTGTCGTAAGAATAAAGAAAATTGGGCTATGCCAGGATTTTACGAAATCAAACTGCGCGACTCGTCTAATTGTTGTGATATGAGACCACCAAAGATGTGAGTAAAGCAGATCAACAACAAATTTCGACCACAGCAAAGCAAAGTTAGCTGCTAAGAGGTTTAAAATGGCTGCGCCAGGGAACTAATCCCGGACATGCGTATTGTAAGCCCACTGAGATGAAGTGCTAGTGAGTGTGTACACACGATATCCTAACACGAAGCCCGCTGCTAGTTATTGCGTTTCGCCTACCGCCATCCAATAGGGTTTGAAGCATTCATCATGCATGGTACATGACAGCTGATAATAATCAGGTTGCATTTCACATGAGAAAATCTAAAATTTTCCGGTAATAAAACAATTTATGAATGCAGGAAATTAGAGAAGACTAAACATTGAAGCGTTTCGTCGGTAATGATCTCCAATCCAATCCATAAAATACCATTTACAAAAGATGAGTTTTTAGCAAACTATTATCACTAGTCTAGAGTGGGTGTCGATGAAATGCAAAACCCTCAGAATCTTCCTATCTTCTCGTTTTTGATTCGTAAGAACGAACTGAAGGTTTACGTTGGCAAAAAGCATGGATAAAACGATGGTGTTGGTGTTACCAAGCAAAACAACAAAAATAAGACTAAAGTGAAAAAAAAACAACAATGTTTTGTATAATGTTTGTCTCTATAAAGATGAAAAGGAGAAACGTTAAATCTACATACAATTGTATTTTCAGTGGCTAAAATCTCTATAAAGTTTATTGATGCGTTTGATGTTAGATAAAACGCATGAATTTTTTGAATATAGAAATGATATTATGCAATTCTAACACAATGTGTTAACTACTGAAGTGTTTTTCTACCCTATGCGTCGTCTCAAGCATGCAGCGTGGTGTACACCTAAGACTATTTCAAGCTCGTCAATTAGTTTAATACTTCAAGAGGATTTCTTAAAACGAACATTTGAATCACGGCCAAAATAAGCTTGTGTGAGACAATCCTTTTAAAGATATAAATCGGTTCTTTTGCCTGCTAAACTGTGTACCTTTATAACGAGATTTGAATTAGAACACGCAAATGTTGCATTTGACCTTGTTTGCCAAGATTGCTACTGATATGCTGTACCTACGTTCTTATTTAATCATCAATCTCACTCAAGTTGACACACGTCTCTGTCCAGACACATGCGCAATGGAAATAGCCGGTTGCCCTTTTGGCGTTGACTGATCGTCACTGCTTTTGCCAAAGTCAAACAACCTAGTGACGATTTTTGAATACGTCGTGGAGAACTGACCCTTATTCGTGAAAGAGTTGAACCGCGCTTTTGTTATTACACTGTAGACGTCAACGTCTTTTGACAATCGTGACCACCGTTTCATTGGTTAAAACTTAGTATCTTTAGCTAATGTTTCTGTGTTCTTTTTTCAGTGTCGAAATCAAAAACATGCGCGTATTTTGACTACAAAGATGATTGCCATAACAGCAATGAGGGCTGCGGAGTGCAGACGGAAACGTGCTCAAATGATTATTCAGGTTGTTACGCTGTGTGGAGCGGAAACGTTAAACTTTTGCAAGGTTGTTGGATACCTTCAAGTCCAGATTGTAAAATTGGTGCATGTGTAGCGGAGGACTCGAGATCTCCATCAAAACTAAAAGACGAGGGCACACATTTCTGTTGCTGTTTAGGGGATCATTGTAATGATATGTATGGTTTATCCAATCACATTTACAGTTGGCCATGAACAACCCTGTACCTCGTCTCCAAAAAAAGGAATATAGTATGTTGACCGAGATGTCTTAAATTATTTTGCGAAGAGATTTCATTGTGGATCGATTGAAAGATAATTTGAGAATGGTGAAGTCCCTGCTGTGGACATGCAGTTTGCTGTAATAAGTTATACTAAATGAACGAAATCATATATGTATTTATTGAAAAATCTCCCATGTAAACTAAAGAATAAAATAGAGGCTGACTTATACAATATGGCTACCCTTGGAATCGTTATAGTAGAAGAAGATGAACTGGAAGCTTGACTTGGCCAGAATTAAAATATTGTTCTATTCGTTTCTGAAAAAATTAGTTGTCATTTCTGGTACTTTTGCAGTTTGTCACGTTTCGAGATAATCTCGTTCCGTTACAGAATTATGGCTGAATTAAGCCCCGTACAGACGGACAATTTTTCCTTGACAATTTTCCTTGACGACATCACTTGCTCGTGTGTACAGTGA
>JAOBYK010941981.1:0-49344 GCA_025434845.1 Phenganax subtilis | reverse complement strand
AAAAGAACAGGTAGAAGAGGAATTAAGAAAGTATAGCAAATCCCTAGTTCTTCAGTCAATGAATACAAAAGCAGGTGGTGAAGTGAAGACTTTGACTAACATTAAATTTCTGCTAGGGTTTTCTGACTACCAAGCTCAGCAAGTTCTTGACAACTTAGATAAGTTATTTACATTATCTTCTGTTGTCCAGTATGTAGAAATCTGGGATATGCGACATGCCAGAAAGATATTGACAATAATACAAAACGTCTTTGGTGACATCCCCCAAACAGCAGAAAATTTGATCGCAAATGTCAATGATGGTGATGAATCTGATGAAGAATTTCTTGATGACTGGAGTAACTTCATTGATGATGATGATATGTTTCTCATGGCCATAGACAACTTGACGTTCACAGAAACGGATAACTCTTTTGTTGTGGATGAACTGAATGTGTCTTTCAGTTGAAACAAATGCTCATACTAACATGATTTTCATGGAATATTCAACTCAAACTAATACTGTTCGAATGTTTTTATAATACAGTAATAATAAATGCCATCATCCCATATTTGATATGATGTACATTTTAATGTGTCCTGCACATAATTCACCAGCCTTTTGACGTGCTATATACACATTACTTTTATGACGAATAATCCATTTAAACAACTCTGATGGCCATTGGTGCCTTTAAAAGAAAATTACGAATTGGCATTAATTTTTACAGTGCTAAAAACTTATTGAAGCAAACCAGCAACTCTTATCCACCTTTCTTTTCTACTTTTTTCCACAGCATCTTTTTTATAATTTATAGCCACCTTTTTAGATTTTGTTGACATTTCTTTTGTATATTTGTATATTTGTGCGGAATATGCCATATACACGCATCTTTAAAAGGTTCCAAAACTTTAAAATATTCCACTACAAATCTTGAGGTTAGAATTCTGTAGTTAAGCCGTTGGCGATCTTGGTCTTTAAGAGTAGGCATGAACTTGATGTTCACGCGCTAAAATAAACCTTCTCCAGGCAAATAAACGATGTAAAGGCACCACTGTTGACTAGCTACCTTGAACACTAGATTCAGTGCTACATTGGGCACATCACCAGGAAATTGACCCCAACTATGTTTCAACTGCGATCTGATGATCATGGACTTCTTTTTATTCCCCAAACTAAAGCCAATTCTCTTGGTGACCGAGCATTTGCGCACGCGGCTCCGTCAGTTTGGAATAGCCTACCGTATAATATCAGAAATAGTAAGACGGTTGACTGTTTTAAATCTCAATTAAAGACTTTTCTTTTTAAGAAAGCCTTCGATTCTAGTTTTTAGATTTTACGATTATTATTAATTATTTTATCTACATACCCTTAACTTCTAGCTGTACACATTGTAAATAATTACTTAACCATTGTAAAGCGCTTTAGAATATTTCACATAATTTAAGTGCTGTATAGATTCTAAATTATTATTATTATTATTATTATTATTACTTGTTTCGAGGGTCTATAGTAATCTTCTAATTGGGGTTCTGGAGTCCATTCTAATTGCAATTTTTAAATTGGATTCAAGGCTTTATTAGTCATGTGGATATCTTTGTTAACATTGCTTAGTTCTTGTCTATATTGAGCTATAATGTCTTTTCGAGCAATTTCTTTTTCATACCAACTTTCTTTATCTCTAGCAAGTTTTCCCAAGGCTAAGTTGTGTCATTTCATTTCTTCTCCATACCCTTTATGGTTCAGTTTACTATACAAAAATCCAGCACCTGCAAAAGCAAAAGCATCAAATAATCCTCCTGCAATCATAGAAGCCATTCATTTATCGATTTTTTCCGGAAATATTTTTTTGTCTTCGAGGTATTTTGCGAGTACGGATCGTAACCTTACAGCTCCAGGGAGTTTCAATATGTTTTCCATCAATTGTTGCATCCCAAGAGGTTCTCCGAAAGCTTTCTTGCTCAACATTGAAATGCCAACAGCACACAAAGTAAGTATGCCAGTGTTGTAGATTTGATTGATATAGTTTTTTTGCTGATGTTGTTCATTGTTCATTTATTATAACGAAGAAAGACCTTATAATTTGTGTTTAATCGAACATATCCAACTGGACATCTTCAATGATATTTTTAGAATAATCGGGTTTTAGATCTTTCTCAGGTTCTGGTTTTGGTTCAGGTGTGGGCTCTGCAGTAAGCTCCGCTGTCTTAGAATGATGATGCCACATGTAACAACTTATACCAATTCTAAGTATGAATATGAATACAATTACTGGTGTAGAACCCCAAGACTCGAGCTGCTTTTCAGATTCTTCTTCTAACCTTTTCTTTTTCTTCAATTTTGCTTCTTTAGACATCATGGCTAGCTTTTTACCCCATTTGACTCTACCTATATTTTAAGCTTTACTTGCATAGTAATTGTCAGATTAGTACTATCTTGTGTATTATTTTCTACTTGGTGGTTGTAGAGCGTTTCACACTTGCTTCACTCATGTTCACTTATTATAGGAGAAAATCAATGATTTTTACAACGAGGTTGTTGTACAAGTACGTATACAAGTACTTGCTCAATTGAGTTACAAGTAATTTTCAAATAATTTATTATCACTTATACAAGTACTAATAAACACTTCTTCAAGTGACCACAGAGCGTTTTTGCTTTTTGTTGTTATGCACTCGCCCCTCTCATTTCGACTAGTATCTCCAAGTTAGATTCATTTCTATAGTCCTCATCCAACATTTTCAAGAACTGAATATAAAACATAATTACATTGTTGATGTTTGTCATTTTTCTCTTAGATAAAACTGAATATTTAGTGTAAAGAACTTGATAACCCCAGACAATCTTACTCTTGCGGTGCTCATACCGACATCAATGTCTGATTGTTGTTTAGAGCTGTCTCTCATCAATATGAAGATAGAATATTTGATGGTAAGACTCGTGACAGTGGTGTCTTGGTTAAACATGTGTTGTAATAAGGTGATTATGGTTTTATTATTGTTACAGTTCAGAAGATAGACCGTGGAGCTCTTCGGTGGGTATCCACTATTAGAAGGCGTCAGTGTTGGTTCGAGCCATATCTAGCTAACTATGGATCTGCAAGAGAAACTGAATACGAATGCTTCTACGATTTCCTTAGGAATCTTGTCTTTGAGCAACTTCGTCCTGTTTTCAATAAACTCGATTTCATTTTTAATAGAACTAATTTGTTTTTTGTTTTGTTTTCATGACCAAAATATATCGTCATTTATTTTAAACAAGGACTAAAGATATTTTTTATAACCAGTATTTTGATATAATGATTCCAGCTACTAACATAACACTCGCTATCCCGAGGGTTTCAACATTTTGCAAATTTGTTTTCAAAATTTCCGGGTTAATTTTTGGTTTAGGACTTGGTTTGGTTTCTGGTTCAAGACTTGGTTAGATTGTGGTTTACCGTGCTTTGCACTCGCTTTGCTCGCGCTTAAGTTTTTACTTTCATCAAACTTTACTTTGTTCGTTGCCATGGTTAATATCCATCGATTGGTTTTTTAAGATGATCATATTTGAAGGAATTAAGATGATTCCAGGACTGATCACCATGTTTAAAATGACTTTGGTGTCTTAAATGGCAGTTCTCATGTTCGAAATTCTTACCGTAGGATCGTCTTGAATTATCATGTCTTTGACGAACTTATGAAAAACGTCTTGGGTTTGTCAGGAATTTGCTTCCGTGTTGACAATACTCCATCGAGTGTTTGCTTGAGCCCCAAGCACCGAGTAAACATAACTTTCTACCGCTTGTTGAAAGAGTTTTTGACCTAATGACATTAAAAGGTTGCTTTTTCTTTTGATAAACGCTTTCCAATTGTTTGGGTCATTGTTCAACATTTTATAAAGACTGTAATGATTTAATCCTAAGAGAGTCATTCTAGACTTTATGAGTTTTATATCTCTACTATTGGTTAATTTTATTAGTTTTCTTGGGTAACGAGTGAAACGCTTAATACCAAAATAGAAATAATATCTTGCTATACAAGAACTGACTTTCGGTTGATCTCTTGTAAAGTGTTCTGTGTTCACTCCAGCTTTGTAACTTAACACGCAAGTGGCTAATAAACTACATGCATAAGGATTTTTGAGATATTTAAAGCGTGGTCCAACATAGAAGTTTTTTCTACATTCGAAACGAGACAGTTTACATGTAAAGTAATCGTGATCATTGACATAAATCTCAAAGCATCTGAAACTAGTTCTAGAGTTGTCTTCTAATACTAAATGTTGACTTGTACCGAAATGATTCCATAGTTGTGGAGTCCAGAAAACATCACCATGCTCATGTCCTAACAATTTTTGGCATTCTGAATTAGGTTTAAATGAGTAGATTTATATCTCATATTGAACCTTAGGTTTCGCTTTATAATAAGTTTCATTTGAAAGTTTTAAATTAAGCCCAATTTCGCTGATGGAGTAACCAAACTCAAACTTACTTAGATCCACGTGAGGGTACTTGCTCAGAAATTCTTGTGTCGCAGATTCTCTAGACCAAGACTTAATAAGTCCTTCCACCTCAGGGTGATCTTTACGATATTCCATTTATAGTAATAGTCCATTTGTTGAAAAAGAAAATCTTTGATTTTCTTTCTTTCTCGCTTTTAATAAATGAACACGCTAACTGTATTTATCGAAAACAACCACAAAGAAATTATCTTACATCAAAACATAGAACTTCCTACGGGTAGTCGATTGTTTGTTAAAACAGTTACAATTTTTTGGAATTAAAAAAATGTGACCTTGGAAGAAAAATATTTTAGGTTCGTCAAAGGTAATAAATCACCTAAGCTCCCAAATGGACACCACACGTTCGAAAACATCGTAGATCAATTATAGCGAGATACAACATAGAACTGAAAAAAATCCCCTACTCTAATAAAATGAGGATTCGTTCTAATGACGTCACCAATTTGAGAAGCCTTGGACCCCTCTTAGGGTTCTCCAAAAACAGGCTCATCAAAGCAAATACGTGGACAAAAAGTGAAAACGAAGCTGACATCAATTTAGGATTACATTATGTTATGGTGAGTAGTGATGCTGCGGATAAACCTCATGATTTTGAAATGGATGGAAAACTAAGTTCCACGATCGTTAGTTTACCTATACCTATGACACAGAGTTTAAATGGATCCATGACACAATACAAAGACATAAAAAGCTCTATACAGATTCATAATAGAATTTACAATAAACTCATGTTTGACATAAGTACGAACATCATCAACGTCGAGATCCGTCGTCGAGAGAGTATTACTAGAACTCTACATACAATAAATGAACTTCGCTAAAGAGCAAAAACTTAGAAAACTTTATTACAATCCTAAAACGGGATATCGATCCACAGAAAAACTATCAAACAGCACTCGAACACGGTTTAAACATTACCAGAAAACAAGTCAAAGTGTGGTTGAAAATGCAAGACGCCTATAAGAGATATAAACAAATCGTAAAAAGACATAAATTTAGTAAAACATATGTGAAGAATCTAGCGGATCAAAAACAGCTGGATCTCGTAGATATGAGCAAACTTGGATATAAAAACAAGAACCATCATTGGATCTTAACAGCGGTGGAAATCTTGAGTCAATATGCGTTTGCGATCCCCGTGCATAGAAAAGACTCACAAAACATGATCGCAGCCGTAGAGAAACTATTAAACGATTTTAAGTCTAGGTTTGGAAAACACCCCAACGTGGTTTAGTTTGATGAAGGAAAAGAATTTTATTACATTGGGATGAAATGTTTACTAGATGATCACAGTATTGAGTATTTCTCCACAAAGTCTGAGAAAAAAGCCGCAATCATAGAAAGATTCAATCGAACTTTGAAAACAATCATGTGAAAATATTTTAACTCCAAGGGAACCCACAAATGGATCGACATCTTAGACGAGCTGGTGAACAATTACAACAATACAAAGCATTCAACAATTGTCATGAAACCCACAGACGTAAACAAAAATAATCAAGATCAAGTTTGGTTGACGTTGTATGGTCATTGGACGGGTGAATATCCTTTACCTAAGTTTAAGATCGATGATCGAGTTAGAGTGAGTAAATACAAAAACGTTTTCGAAAAAGGATACGAAGCGAATTTTACGGAAGAACTTTTTAAAATTAGTAAAATATTTAGAGGAGATTCGACGACATGCGAAATTGAAGATATCACTGACAAGGTAAGTTTTACCTTGGTAAGTTTGACGAACAACTCTCACCCATAGATAAAAAAGATGACATTTATAAAGTCGAAAAAATTCTCAAAACACGAGGTAACAAAGCTTTAGTAAAGTGGTTAGGCTACGACTCAAAACATAACTCATGGGTTAAAAAAGCAATATTTAAAATATAAAATAAATGGAAAAGGAATTTAAAGATTACGACTTTGACTGCGAACGTGAGGAAATCAAAATTAATGAGTTTGATGACAACAACAAAAACGACCTTGAAAAAGACAACATAGATAGAGATATCGAAAGCACCTTGATAGACAACGTAGACTATGAAAACAAACAAAGCGAGCATGATTACGATTGGGAAGACATGTACAATGATATAACCGACGTTAAAAAAGACATCACGGATATGGAAAGATGGGAAACTCATGATTAAAACGTTCTCAGTGAATTTTTTAGAACACAACATTGTTAAAAAGATGGACTTAATTTTAAGGAGCTGATCAAAAATTTCAGAGTGAGAAGAAACGTAAATAGAAAAATAATAGGTGGTGAGTTCTTAGGAAAACCAATCATAGTAATAGAAAATGGTGAATTTACGTATTCGAAAAATAAAGGTCTTCAAAAATATGTAGACGAGTTTAAAGAACTTGTAAAAAAAGTAATTCGTGAACACAATGAATGGCTTCAGCTCAAATCGAAAAAAACATCAAACTGGATACCACAAGCAGCGACACCTTGGATGAAATAACATCTCAAGTAAGTAAAAACTCCATAGATAAACTCCCAAGAAGAAATACATGATATGTTGGAAAATTTATGCACAAAAGAACCACTCGTAACAAAAGAACAACTTAGAGAACTTTGTGGATATCTACACATAGCTGAGTCGCAAAACAACCAAACAAAAACTCGAAATCTTAGAAAGCGAAATAAACCACTAGAAAATACAAAAACTAAGAGAAACCGAACCAGAAAAAGAAGCCGTGTATGGCATGTTTGTAAAGGTCGCTGAATTAGCAGCTGATAAAATAAGATTAGAAAACAATACCGTAAACCTCCGAATATAAGCCCTGGGCTTATATACTTTCGTAAGCGATTTTTGAAGAGCTTATACAAGGAAGAGCTTATGTACGGGGGGCTTATGCATGAACGATCTTTTGTGTTAGTAATAAACAAGTCGAACTTTAGTTTTAATTTTTTTTTTATTTAAATTTAAATTTCATTTAAAACATTTAAATACATCACTTGTTTAGTTGTGGCCATTTGGAATTCTTTGAGTGGGTTATGTGGTTATGTAGTGGCACTGGTAGTGGGCTACTGGGTATATATTTGGGTGGGGGGGCTTATATTTGGAATGACGTGAATATTAGTACTTGTGGTGGGCTTGTACATGGGGGGCTTATATTTGGAATGAGGTGAGTGTTAGTACTTGCGGTGGGCTTATACATGGGGGGGCTTATATTCGGAGGTTTACGGTATTAGAACTATAGAACCAGAAACAAGTGAGATTATTGAGGAAGAAGCTAAAAATAATGATCTCAACAGATTTGAAAAATTCAAAAAAATGGGCTAAAGAAAACTTGGTTGCATTGAGTGGTGTTGCTATCGCGATCGCAGGGATCATCACGACTGTGGTGACCAACGCAAGACTTGCAGTCAAGAAAGGAGCTCAGGCAAGTAGTAAATTCGCAAAAGCTTTGGGAAACTTAGCTAAACAGTTGGGTCCCATTGCTAGTACCGTGTTAAATGTACTCAGTGGAATTTTGAAATGGAGAGCAAAAGGTGTGAGCCTTTTGGCCGAAAATCTTTGTTTCGTAAATGATATGTACAAAATGTGAGCAAAAAAAACCAAAGGTTTTTTTCCTTATAATAAATGAAACAAAAACTAACTCCAGGATATAGAAAACACAAAATGAGAAACATTAAAGGCACTCGAAAAAAAGCACGCGATTATGTTTAATCGAAACAAAGCAAAGCCAGGAGAAGAACTCCATGTAGACATCCCAAAACTCAAGTCCAAGGCATGTTTACTACCTCATAGTTTGAGTCTCAAGTTTGATTTTAAAAACAAAAATGATAAATCTTGGTTCCTAAATAATCTTGGAAAACTCTTGGTTGAACAACTAGTCTTCAGCAATAGGAGGTGAAAATGTTTTCGACAACTTAGGCACTGCTGAATTTGAAATCTATAGAGATCTATGGCTCCCAGAATGTGTACGCGATGAACTAGTAGAATATGGAATCGCCAACAAAAACACGAGAAAACTGATCTCCGGGTCTTATGATGGAGCCATGACTGGAACAATGCAAAAAGTATCCAACGCATTGATGACAACGATTCATAGAACAAAACAAAATATCAAGCTCGATAAAATCGTAGGTGATGGATGACGCGCTTCTTATTTGATGGGTCATAATCTTCAATACAGAGTTAAATTATGTAGTGCAGATAAAATCGTGGTCGCATAAAGTGGAGAAAAAGTAGTTGGATACAAACTGCTGAACATAGAACTAGAATATGAACCGATCGAGAATGAGACCTTAGCTGGAGAAGTTTATCTGGATACGATGATGGTAGGAGTCTAAGTTTCAAACACGGAAGTTGATGAAAACCGTAGAATGAGACAAATCTAGTACCTTAGTTAACAAAACAGTAAATCTTCTACGACAAAGTATGGCAGTGATTGTGATGTTATTTAGAAACAAAACCATCATGGATAGCAAAGAATACATCTATTCGAACACTGAATCGGTACAAATAACGATTGAAGGAGTTCACGACTGCGTCTACAGTAAAGGTATACAGAAAGAAGATCTATACCCTGAAGCTAAAAAATTCTTCGAAAACGAAGCAAACAGTGACAAGACCATCAGAAAGTTTTTCAAAGACAAGTTCGCATTGGTGATCAATCTTCAAACCGATGAAGACAAAAACACTCTCGGATCTGGAAAGAAACTCGTAAACACACAAAATGGTGTGTTGTTGGAAGTCAAGAAAAAAGCGACATTAGCAAACGTGTTTTGCAAGCTGTTGGTGATCAGCGATGGGTTAGTCAATTTCAAAAACAGAGTCGTTGAAAATGTTCATTATGTAAAAACGACCAAAGCTCATTTTAGTAAGAATGTGTAACCACCTAGAGTTACACATTTTTTTTTCTTCCACTTGAAATAAACGAATGCAAGCGTAGTGAATCAAAAGAATCTGCCTAAAGATTTTAATTGTATTTCTAATAATCTTGATCAAGAAATGATAGCAATGCTTATGAAAATCTATGCTAACTACTTCAACACGTATGCAAACGATCATAAAAAATATAAGAAACTCAAATGAACAAAAACTTGGTCCACAAGCCTCCAGCGTCGCCTTAACAACCATCGGAACTGGAACCAGTGTTGTAAACCCACTAAACGTTGATTATCACAGGTGTTGGAGAATTAATCACAGCTTGGCTTACTAAAAGCGATACCTCGAGACAAGTAAAGCAATATAAGTTTGCAAGTATGAGTCACCAGAAGGTCTGCAAACAAATCATCATGTTTCTGAAAACTGGAGAATTCTCAGAAACAGATAAAATTAAATTTTTGAGCGACCTAAAAGTCGTCGACGATTTGATTTTAAATATAAAGTGAGCAAAGCAACGAGTGAAGCGAGAACTGAAGGCGTGTTAACCGTCAATCTAAAGTGTTAAATGTGTAACCACCAAAATAGCTACACATTTATGTCACATCACATTGGTAGGGGTATCTTTAATGAAATTTCCAACTTTGCATATTTTATGTTTTTTAATCTTTGAAGAATCTCAGATTTTTCTTCCTTGGACACTTGTCCTAAGTAAATATCAAAAATGAGATCCACCTCTTTTTTACATGGATTATAAAACGAAACCAGTTTGGAAATGTTTTCTCGATAAGCTTTTGCAATTGACCTGAGTTGTTGTGTAATCACGTCCAGATTGAGTCCATAATGTCTCGCAGAAAACGCTAATTTCACAAGCTCGGATGTTCTTTGTTTTATGAACTTTGTCGCTGCACAGTCATCCAGAATATCAACGAGTTTGTTCCTTTTGCAAATTCCACGATTTTTTTTAAAAACGGTTTGACGTCTTTTTGTTGGCAGTTCAAAAGATAAAATTTTTGTCTTCATTGTATAGCCAATTTTGGTAAGTTTTGTTCCACTCGTAAGTCAGACATAGCAAAAAAATATCATCAAAATAGTTCATATAGTCTCATTCTACAAGTCTTAACAAATAGTGAGTTTTACCAAAACACATCATTCCAACAATGATCTTGTTCAACGGTGCGTAAGATTCGTTTTGATTAGGTGGTTTAAATTGTTTTGATTTATTAGATATTTCATTCAAGATTCTAAATGCTGGTTCTCGTCTGTCAAGTTCGCTTCGTTCGCTCGTGATCGTCGACATTGTTCTTGTTTATTATTGGTTTCTTCTTGCAAATTCACTTTGTTCGTCTTGCATGTTTTTTTGTTCATGACGTGTTTACCCACAATGAGACCTCCAGAGAAAACTCCGAGGAATCCACGGTGTGACATACTCCAAAATAAATTTTACTTCTTGTTGAAATGGTTCGTTATCCGAAAGTTCTCTTCCCATTTGCGTAGGATTTTCTATGAGATCAAAGTGAGCCCTGAGTTTGGATAATTTCCCAATGACCACATCGGTGCGCATTTCATTTGTTTCATTCATTTGATCGCATTTATGATTGGAGTAAATTTGTTTGAGAGCTTCTTCCCATGCTTTTTTAATGTAAGCTCGAGTATATTTGATCTCTTTTGCGGAAGCAAGTTTTAAGAGATTTTCTCTCAATGTAGGTTGTGCTTTGTTTTGTTCCATTTATTTAATGTTTTTTTATTCTTTGTTTTAGTTGATCGTATCTTTGTTTGAGCTTGATCTTGCGGTCTATTAATTTGATTTTCAAGTTTTCTAAATTCGTTTTCTGCATCTCTAGTCTTTTCAGGCTGTCTAATAATTTCTTTTTTGATTGTGTAGTAGTCGTCTTGTGAAACTGCGCTCTAGTCTCATCAGAGTAACTAAAATCAAAACTCATCTCCTTGACTACGTTGAAGCAATTGCCACAAACAGTTTTATACGAGTCGATCTTTATTAGGTTCATCGAACTACATTCTCTACACCAGTAATCTCTTATCGTGAGACTCATTATTGGTACATCATTGTCTAAGATCACTCGATCGCTTGGGACCTCATGAAAAATCGTTAAAACTATTTTGTTGTGTATGATGTGTCTTTGCACGCCATTGGAAAATGATAACCTCAACAACAACATTATTTTTGGATTTTCGGATAATCCAAAGTCATCCATGTACGATCTTAAACCTCCATCGATGAGATATCTCATTTGATTTCTTTGTGGGGGGTTTTTCTTGGAAGAAATTTCCTTTTATATGTTCTTTTTGTTTTCGAAATATTTTAGTTTTTTCTTCTGTGAGAGAATTTCGTATTGTTCTGGTTCTATTTCTTTAAATTTTGCCATGAGTTCTTTATCAGTCATCGAGACGAGTTGTTTTACTATTTCGTTTTCGCTTTGTATTCATAAAATGTCTAGGACTATGTCTTTAGCGAGTCTTAGAGTTACGATAAGTACACAGGACTTCATGACACTAAACTATAGCCAAAATGGCTGAAAGCAAACTTCATTTGAACAAAGTACCTCAACAATTACGGTTAAAGATGAAAAACCCAAGAGTGTGTACCGCTTAAGAACTTGCAGAAGTCAAGAATGCTCAAAAGATAGGATGAAAAACTAATGTTGTGCCAGAAAAACACAGGTTACTAATCTATTCATGTACACTATTTTACATCCTCACCTTTAAATGTCTAAATCACAGTCAATATTCTCTGGAAAGGCCAGAGGTATACAATAAGAAAAATTAAAGTTATGCTGTCCTGCTTGCATAGAGCTTTCATTGAGTGCAATAGCTCTTATAGCTTTTACTGTACAGTAAATTAAACAACTGAAATTGTTTTTGGCCATCCTGTCCTCCCATAGTTACAGTTGCTGTTACCCAGTTGACATTGAGCTGTTTTCAGAACAGGGTTCAGGAAAAATGTAAAACAATTTAAAACAAGACAAACCTCTTTATCCCAGCCTTCAATAGTACCAGTTAATATTTCGTGTTCAGTTTCCTTTCGTCGCCGCATTTCTCGACAACTTGTCTAAAAACATTCCATCAGGTTAAAATATAGAACAACTTACAATCAGGCATGCACCTTGCAAGAATTTAGTGGCAATATGGCCTCCTGTATTTTTCTAAATAGTCATCAGCTTAGCTATGTACAAACAACATTTGTGCAAGCAATCAACACATACACCCATACATACATGCATACGTACATACTAACTTTACTTCAGTGTCAAGAATACATAGCCAGAAGTCTACTAATTGGGGACACTATTAAACTATTTACAGATATATTACTCTTATAAATGGTATATATGTTATCTAAAATTTAGTTATCTACATATATTAAAACATGAAATACTTTAAGTTGCTTGAATGTTTGCATGGTGATTATAAGTATTCTAATATACAGTTTTGTGGAAACACCAAGTAATTTTAATCATGCAAAGCTTTTGACTTTTCTTTTGTCAAATGACGCGAGCAACTGATTATGACACTTTTAATTTAAAAGAGACGTGTGATTGCAAAAAGTCTGCTTTGCACGGATGACGGTCTGGGCTTACGGACCGAAAGCTTTGCATGATTAAAATTACATGGTGTTTCCACAAAACTATATATTAGAATGCAATACTTTGTAACTAACATTCTGCTAGTTTTCTGTCATAACAATATCTACATTAATTTTTCTAATTTTTTGCCTTAATTATCTCTAATATTACACTGCTTTTTGCCTCAATATCTAACTTACTCCATAATTTTGCACCAATGTACCTTAGCAAAGGTTTTACAAAGGCTACAGTGCTAAATCTTGGATAGTCATGTCCACATTCCTTAAATTAAAGTGAGCATATTTCCTGATGAAGAGATCAGATTATCCTCAAACTATGATTAAAATAGTGCAAGACTACTTTCATTCAATTTATAAGTTTCAATAGAGCAAGCATTAAGGGGTGGTACAATAAGTCAAACACCTTGCTCATATCTGTTGACAACAATCCAATACTTTCTCCATTATCTAATGCTTGTCTCCAATATTCTGTCATCATATGAATGCTATTTCACAACTGTAATATTTTCTGTAAGCCGCGAGCCGATTACTTAATCAGCTATCAAATTTGTCTAATAATTGTTGACTTCATAGGCCCTCAAGTACTTTATTCAAAGTTACTAATATAGTTCTGAGCATATAGTTTGTTTTAATTTCTTTATGTTTTTAAAAACTTCACTGATTACCAATAACGAAAGTCCTCCAACATGCAAGCAACAAAGTTGCTTCATTTCTTAAGCATATAATAATCAGACCAGACATAGAGAAAGCACGACTTAACTGGCTATATTGGCATTGCTAAAGAGAGATTAGTTTTTTCAACACCAACAAAAAAAATTCAAAACCCACCAAAGAATACACATTTTCAAAGTCCCATTTAGTGCATGGCAGGTTGGTTTCAAATGTTATGGCAAAGTTTGTCCCTTTTTGCATGGGTATGACTTATTTGCTAACAACAAGCCCACCCCCAAATACAACATGCATTGTTAATCCACTGGAAACTTAATATGCAAGATTGTTTGATAAGTGGCTGTGTTTTCCATTCTACATAATAGATGGTCATGAAATATAATAGCAAAGGACTCTTGAAAACTTAATTGATTGAAAATTATTTCAATTTACTGCAGCAATAAATCGGCAATAGCTGTTACATCTTTCTTTTTGTGGCAATTCCTCAAGTTTATTTTCTTTTGTACATTTTGTCAAATGTACTGAAAGCAATGAACTTGACACATACTGGGGGTTGTTTGGTAAGTTTTGTATGGGAGAAGTTTCTTGACTCTTAAAATATATCAATACACATTAAAAAACTTGTTACATGGTATTCCCTAAAAGTGAAGAATTAAAGACAAAATGACTGACATCTCTTCTAAAAAAAATCTAAACACATTCCCCAACAATGGTTCAAAATTCTATAGCTTCTTCAATCATTCTTTGTGCATTATGTCAAAAATCAATATAAAAACCATACATTTGTATGACTTGCACAAGGGTCATAGACCAAACCTGCATTACTGTATGGAGAAACCATAAGCAAAATAAAATTTATTAGGACAGAGAACTCCCAGACAAGAAAATTTGAGGCAATAACAGTATAATCTATACAGCTAATTTGACTTACCCCAATGTTTTGAAATACAGCTATTGCCTTTTTTGTATCAAATTCATCAACATGTCCGTCCTAAACACAAACAAATCACACATTTTAAATTAGACTAAATGATGCTTATAACAATCTACACCACATCAGGGACTACCAGATCAGTACTGATAGCAGTGTTGCTGGTATAAAAATGACAAAAGAACCTGGAATAGCTCTACTTTTTTTACCTACGCGGGTGCATTTAACGATTACAGTGAATGAATGAAAAACTTTATTTTAGTAGGGTAAACCTTTCAGCATTACAAGTAATGCTGTTATAAACAGGTGCCCTACATTCCAATAAAATAAATAAAACTATAGTATAAAAATACATTATATCTAGACTTATATTTACATTATATCCATATTGTGATAAAAATATATTTAAAATATTAATTAAGCATTAAGCATTAATAACGTCTGAGAATTTATTAAATACAACGCAACCCTTGTAGTAAAACGACTTCTTGGCAGCTTCCAATTTTACCCTAGGTATATGCAATTGATTACTCTGTCTTGTACACCGTGATACTCTATCACGATTAAATTTAAAATAGTCCAGTAAGACCTGAGGTACGTTGCCCTTCAAGCATTTGTTAACTAGCTTATAAACATGCATGTCCCGTTTTTCAACTAAAGTAGTCCAGCGTAGGCCTTCAAGAGCAGCGTCACTATGAGTAGATTTGTATACAATTCTAGCTGCTCTACGCTGTACTCGTTCCAACGAGTCAGCGTCAGTTTTGTTACAACATGTCCACACCGAATCTGAATAATCGAATATCGGGTGTATGAGACATTTATACATATTGTCAGCAGCATTCAATGTTAGGTCCTCACGTATTCTTCCAAACATTCCAATTCTCTGATTTCCCTTTGAGATTATATAATTAAGATGAGATTTCCAGTTTAAGGCCTCGTCCAGCGCTACACCGAGGTACTTAAAACACGTTTGATTGAATGAGTGGCTGCAATCAGCTGTGTGTGTCAACATAGTGCACAATGACTATGAATGTTTTAAATGTTTAAAATAGAAATGATCATGAACAATGATCACTTCATACAGTAGTTGTATTTATTGAGTTCAATTTGGCAATACCAGTTAACTAAACTATGCCCCAGTCAACATGGAAAGAATTTTGTGCTTAACCTGCCTTTAGAAAAGTAAATACAAAATTTGGGAACGTATTTGATGACAACAAAATGAATGACCCATCGACTCAGAAACGTAAGGTTTAAACCAGTGGTGTTTGAAGTTGCTACCATCATGTTTCACTAGTTCTAAATTTCAAATAATTGTAAGAAAACTTATTAGATACCCAAAAACGCTTTAACAAAAAATTCTCATTCAAACTCAGCAACATGCTAATGACCAGCAAGCAAAGGAATAATTTAACATAAAACGAGACAAAATCTATGACACAATGGTACCTATCGACGCTGGTGACTCATATGATCGCAACAAAACATATATTTGATAGCCAATAAATGACGTTTTAGTGCATTAAAATACAGTACTAACATTAGTCTTGTACGATGAGGTAATAACAATAACATGGACAGAGAAATAAGTGACATATTCCAATTTCAATTTACAAGAGCTGATGTGCGCCATTCATTTCTCTACAGTGGTTATATAGCAGGAGGCTTTCTTTCAATATGGCTGCCAACATGGGTAGAGCAACATGAGCGGCCAAAAAAATCATCAATGCATCTGACGCAACCGGACCTTCTATATATTTCTTATTCTATGCTTTGGGATAGGACATCTGCATTAATAGACAGAAATAAAATTTAGACCATTTTTGCACATTGTTTGCCTTGGATTAGCTGTTTACAACACTGGCACCAAAATTACCCATCATATTTTGTATTATTTTACACTTTTGTAGTATTTCAGCCTGGGTGTTATAACCGAATTCAAAATCAAGGCTAAAATATATATGAAATAGATCTTGATACTTCTTGACTAAATTTCCTATAGTAGGACTAAACTAGGAATAAAAACTAGATGTTTACATTTAAACGTGTACATAACGGTCATGTAATAACTGACCACTCTTTGAAGTCACAATGATTTTTTACAGCAATAATGTATTTGTCAACTATATTAAATGACCGCTTGTTTTTAGCAGCTAGCTGCTGCTACAGTTTGTCCATCCATCATGGCCTGTAGTTATTATTTTAACCTGTATTCAGGAGCCACCTTTAAAATGAAAGCCATGAATATTTAGGAGAACACACATATCACCTCCTATATGAGCTTTATGGTGTTCAACATTGGTTAACATTGAGATCAAAGAAACGCATACCCACATAGATACATTCTATAACAATTATTAATAATTCAGCCTTGCTATTCTCTACAAGAACCTTCTTAGCTAAGAAAACCTTCGGTTTTTCTGATTGACAAGGAATCACTTGTACACTACCACTGCAAGATATATTGAACTAGCTCTAGCTTTCGTTTATATACAGTCAACTGGCAGAATGCCTTACTACAAGATTACCTGAATAATATGTACATTATTTACATGCATTACTACACCTCTCCCCTTCTTTGAATCATTGATTGTACATGCATATACTGAAATCCACGATTTCTTGGACCTTTGTCTAAAATAATTGGAATTATGGTAAACTATTTATTAATATACTGTTCGATATTCTTACTCATTATCACAAATCCTAAGAAATGTACATGATGTAGTGTTTATATTTTGCATCTGCAGTAGCCTTTCTCTGTCGACATGAGTGTCACAACAGTTGATGTGCTTCCCCTAATTGCTACCTTTCGTTTTGCCTTGACACTTGGACTGTTTTTGGTATTCGTTCTGTGGGTATTGTTTCACCATCAAACTCAAATTCAGATCCTCCATATTCCTTGAGCTTCGTCATCTTTGACATATACCTAGTTACGGTTGAACCAAACTCATCTCAAGCGGTTACCATTGATCCTTTAATGTTGGTTTGGTTACCTTACACACGACATTTTAATAATGGGTAGTGAATATATTTGCCCTCAGATGAGGCACTAACTAGATATCTCCGATCTGCATTTCATGTTCTCTGACACATCTCTTCTCATCTGCATATTTCTTTATCTTCAGTTTTATAAGCAGATCATACTCTCTAAATTCTTACTTCTGGCTGTAAGGGTTAATAAGTTTGATGGTGATTAACCACTAATTATTAGGATTTCGGAAAGCATTTCCATTGTACGGAACCGTTTAAAAACCCATCTTTTTAATAAGTCTTACAATAGCCTTTGGCACCTTCCTGGTTTTATGATGTCATCTAAAATATTTTAAAATTTCATGTACATTAGTTCATTTGCATTTAGTTTATTAATGTTAGGCGATTTGAGTATTTATCATAAACATTAGGTGTTTCATTGAAATTAAATATTATTATTGTTATTATCATCAACATTAAAGACAGGAAAAAAAGGCTGAGATCACATCGTCACAGATTCAAAATCAAGAACTGCTTCAGGAACCAGTTTTAGGTAACATCAATTTCTTTGCAATATACTTTGATATGGGATACCTGATCAAAATTATGTTGATGTGAGCTTATACTGACATAACTTGAAGTTGAGCCCCACTGATTTTGAACATCAAGTTTTAGGTGAAGTGATTGCCCTGGTTTTAGTCCAAAGACTAGGCTAACTCTGCATCTCTTTTGTAAGCATTGCTATAGCTCCTTCATGCATTTTCATGTACTCTACAAACATATAAAATGTTATGTCAATCAAGCAGTAGATTATGGCTTAAATAGGAATCCTCAGCTACAAAACTGACTCAGGATTACACAGGTGGCAGCAATAGAATTAGCTTGATACATCATTAATTCTTCTTCATAAATGTTGAGCTGTTTCAAAAGCACTTTTTTCTCCCCATTTGCCTGAGAAAAATATGGACTGGAAGTGGTTTGGATAAATTCACACTAACCCCTGAAAGACCAGGATTCCAGGGGAAAAGGTGGGGCCATAGTTTCTAATCAGATTTTCAGCAATTTTTCAAATTGGAAATACATATTTCAACATGCCTATAGCTACCCCGCTGGTCATGTTGTGCACATATGCAATGTTCTTATACCCTGAAAATAGTGTATACAGTGTATTTATTCCCACTCAGTTTGAAAGTGTCACAACCTACCTTGTTACAAGTTGTCATGCTAAGGGTGATCGTTTCAACAACCCTTTTTTCTGAGATGGACCATTAATTTGACACAAGTCAAGCAGTGAAATTTTTTCATTAATTTTTTTTCAAAATATCTGGCCACCAGACAATCAGTTTGTTTCAGATCTTTTGTTACCCAAAGATAGCTATTATAGAATCATTCAAAAACCTTCATTCTTAAAGCAGTTGGCTTCAATTTTCTTTCAACGTAGAGAAACTCAAAACATAGCCTCTGAGAAAATTCAGGAGCTTTCTTTTGATGCCTTAGTCAGCTTTGCTCAACCAAGTTTGCAGCTTTTTGGAGGCTGCAATCCTCCTCGGATACTTCTTTAAACTTATAAACTCTATCCCCTGATGCTAGGAATAAATACAACAATCATGTTGAACCTACATATGGCAGCAAGAAGCATTGACATTGGATCAGAGCCTTTTCCACAGCTTGATGATTGATCAACAATGCCAAAGGACTAAGATATGTTTGCAGTTTTAATACATGCAACCAGAAAAATGTCAATAAAACTTTTCACAAGTCAAAACTGTTTCAACACATTTCTTCTTAATCTGTGCATAATTTTTTTCAGACTATGTGAGAGGTTCTCAATAATACGCAATGTATTCCAATGCTTTGTCATCATCTTCCTGCAGTAATACACCATCTACACCTCAACTACAGGCATCAAAGCTAATTTACAGTAAAGTATTTTGAATCATAAAAAGCACATACAGAAGCAACAGATATTTAACGTAAGGTTTTGTGGAAAAACCCATGCACAAATATATAGCTGGACTATGTTTAAAATAGATATTATTTATTAAATTTCTGCTGAACTTTTTACATTAGTCACGTGATCAGTTAGACTACCCCTAGATCTCTCCCTGGTTATATCAGCCTTAGTGTCCAGATTAACAAAGTCATATTCCCATTAATGCAAGATAATTTGCAGTAGTCTTTATAGTATTACACGACTTAACTGAACCCAGGAAAAAGGTTTAATCATATATATAGGAGACGGAGACATAGCTGACATAAACCTAACAACCGAGATCCCACATAGAGAAATCAAAGCTGGCATCACAACAGAGCAAAAGGATTAGGAGTTGTGCTGCAAATTCCAAATTTTTCTAAATTATGCTAACCCTTTGCTATAATCCACTCCAATCAAACTGTTCCCAAAAGAGCTTTTTATTGCAGAGTGTTTGAAAGCAAAATGGTTTTGATTTGTTCAATGCTCAAAATGCTTAATCCATCCTCTGCACATTTGCAGATGAAAAAAGTTGACTTCAAGCTTTAAAAGTTTCCCTTAATTTCCATAAAATTGTCTTATGTATTCATTTGTTTAAATTATGGAATACATGAATGCTTTTAGCGACAATGTTGTGACAGTGTGGTGCGTTGGATGATGTGATTGTGGAAGTTGCAGGTGACACAACGTTTGGTAATTTTGTTGATGATAGGCAGCAGGGAAACTATTCTGTGGAAGTGCAATGAAGTACTACTTGCAGTGTACTGACAGAAATACTAAAAAACGTTCAAGCAGTTAGATGCTTGAAGGGCTGTTCATTTTTATAATTTCATAGCATTACAAAAAATATTAATCTGGATATTTTCACATTTTTTGTGCGAGAATTAATTTTGAATACAGGTCTACTTCTGAGACAGTTTTAAACCAAATACCAAATAACACAGAATTTCGCTCTAGTATGAATATAACAAGTAAAATTATATTAGAACTACATGTTTTATGCATAATTGCATTATGCAATAAAAGTGCATGGTAAGTTTGTGATAACAATGTCCCAATGTGTGTTCACTTTCCTGTTAGTTCAATTTTAAATTTTATCTTCCATGGTTTTTTTTAAATGTGTATTGCTACAAACTTGTCCAGGTACTACATTCTGTGGGTCAGTGTTTTGACAAAAACATTCAGTCTGATATTATGTATCCTAATTTTGCCAAAGCTTTTGATTTTCTTGATCATCAAATACTTTTACCAAATATCAATTCATATGGCATAAGAGGGGCATCTTCTTGACTGGTTTCATCATTATTTATATGGTCGTACCCAAACAGTTGCTGTTAACAATGTCGGATCAAAAACGACTCTTCAAAAAGGACTTTTTGGAAACTTTAGCCTATGGCTCTTACGATGCTCTGTATTCAGATGATACAATATTGTAAGAGAAATTAACACCACAAATGATTGTAATTGCCTGCAACAAACTTTGTCTAACCTTGGTGTGATTGTGATCTAACTGGCTGTGATTGTAACAAGTAACCTGCTATGGAAATCGTACATTCAGATGAGCATGAGTAAAACTAGCAAGGTTGCTTCATCTGCTGAGGACTTGCCCTCTTTCGATGGAAACAAAAATTTGGCGATCCTAATACCTATTGCTTGTCAAATCACAGTCATGTTATCATAGTGAAATTTGGTCACCATCAAACATCTCTCTAAAAATCAAGATGGAAAGAGTTTGAAGATGTGCAACGAGATGTATGACATATCAATTAATTTTTGTCTTTAGATGCAAGGAGAGACTTCAGACTCTAGGCATGTTGCCTATATGTTACGACAGAGAGATTTGAGACTTGGTCTTCTACTACACAGCACTGTTCAATCACACAGACATAGACATATCCAAATATGCTAGTTTTATAAATTATGATCATGCACGACTCCATTTAAGTCTTAATCTGCTACCTAAAGTACAATTTTGTAAAACAAGTACATTCAAGGGTTTACACATCAATTGCAATCTTATTTACGGAACACTGTAGAACTGCTATGCCTAATACGGTCAGAACTCTATCCAATTCTTAGAACTTTCTTCAACAAACTAACTTGTCTCTACTAAGCTCAGTTTTTTATTTAGACATGCGATGTACTTCGTCTCTTGTTCATGACTGCGCATGTCACCGAGATCGATAGTTTTTGAAAATTTTATAGTATATGTACAACATGTGCAAATCAAAATCTATCCAAACTTTGATGAACAGTTTTAACGTTCTTCATAATTGTACCGGGGTGTCTCGTATAGTCTGTTGAAGACCTGCGTGCAGTTCTACTTTTGGGTAATTTTTTTACAGTTAGTGCTATAAATAATTCCAATAAAGCTGCTGTTGTGGTCGAATGGGTCATTTTTTCTGGGGCATTGCAGTTTCCAGTTCACTTCATATGCAGAAAAAAGTTGGTAAATGATTATGCTTATTTGACAAACAAAAGTGTAGGGACGACAGAAAACAATGAGGTTCAGGCAATGAAATGCAATAAAACTGGACAGAAATCAGAGGAACAGTCCAAGAGAACAATGATCATGTGTTCATGAAAAATTGTGAACCAAATATCTTCATGAAGATACAGTCTAAAAATCAATTTTGCTTTCAAAAGCCCTGCAAAGAATTCAGTTGCAAAAACAGGTAAATTGGAGCAGATTTATAGTAAAAGATTGGTATAAACTTGGAAAAATGTGGAATTCACAATGCAACTCCTAATCTTTTTACCAGGTTGAGATGCCATTTAAATTTCTCCATATGCAGTCACATGCACTAGGTAGATTTCAGCAATATACAGTATATTTCCTACATCCATGGGTGTAATCCTTCTATCATGCAATATTGACCGACTTATATGTTGAAATTCCCCCCACCCTTTCCCCTGGTGTTGTCACTGTATTAGATGCACAAACCACGACAAATTGTTCTACTTTGTCACGTTTTGTACATTTTCCACCTCCTACCGGTAAAGGTGATCAGGATTACATGCTATTGGACTACAATAATAACATGTTTATAATCCATGCATGATTGTATGTCTAAACATCCTTGTTCAACTGCACCCCAAAACCAATTTTATTTTCTTACTCTATGGATGCATTCATTTTCATTGTTTCAAATTCCTGTTCGCCATTTCCTCCTTTGAGAAAACACCGCTTATGTTGCAACTCATCTTACCTGTACAGTGTCACTCTAGTTGCTTCTTGGAAAACACTTTTTGCAAAAACTTTACTGTCTTACCTAAGACCATCAAACTCAATAGTCACCCTAGCTCTGTGATACTTAGTGTTTTCATTCTTTAAATTTTTTGAGCTTAAATTGTGCACTTTACATTACTTTGAAATTTATATCAACTGGATGACATATTAATTGAATGGCCGACACTAATGATAACCTTTTTCACAATGGGCTCCATAGTTTGTTTTCACATATTTCATTATTATATCAAGGCAACTTTTTGTAGAGAACATGGTTTGCTCACGACTATTTGCACAAGCCACTCATCAACAACACTCATTTTTGCATAAAGCTGCTCCTTCTGCATCTTTTTTACACACCGCTTGCAAATTACATTGCCATGCTTCATGAACTTCAGGAATCTGAAACAGTATCAAGCTGCTCAATGAATTACTATTGCTACATATCAATGAAGGCAAGGACAACTAAGTTAAAAGCATGATTCTCATTCTGCATGTCCAAACTCACCGAATGGGGTTATGGTTTAATAAGAGGAAATGTGAACCATTTTTTCGGGATGGGATTACTTTCTGTTTGCTACTTTCTCAATTTGAACTACTGTTGATAAAACTTTTGCAGTTTTCCCACAAAAAGTTTATAAGCATAAATGCCATTGGATTGCCATCTTTAGACTCTGGGCAGTGTGATCAGCACAAGAAGATGCGAGCTTTTAGAACATCCTCATGCTTCTACTGTAAAGACTGCAATAAATACTTTTGGGCTACCAGCGTTGTGAAGTTGAATACCAGTTACCATAATTTTGTTGCTTTTTGCTTTCATTTCTCATTTTCTCTTCACTTAGAAATCACAATATCACCATGGAATTAGAATTTAAGTTGAGGGTCTGTAAGTTCTGACAGATCACTTATTGTGCTGGTGTATGTAAACAAAAATTTCTCCTCTGTATTAAGAGAAAACAAGCTTTTTCTCCTTCCCACCACAGCTTCAAATATCAGTTCAGCAACCAGACCACTGTAATGATATCACTGTTAGCATCTCTGCTACAGTTGGAGGGAGCAGGTGGTAAAATACAAGGATTTCCCACATATCTCATCCCTCCATGATGCATTAGAAGATAAATACATTTGTTATTAACAACTACTAAAGCATCAGTGTTATTTTACAATAATAGCATAGTTCACCAGGTTTCTTTTGTTTTTACCCTGTCCATTACCTTCTAACAATTAATAAGATAATTTATATGCTTGCAAACCCTCATCAACTATGCTATTACAAACCAATAGTATGGCTTTTTGGGGCATTAGTGATTAAATGGTCCCTTACCCTCAGGAGTTTGTGAAATTCCCTCGAGCAAACGGGGCCATTTAATCATTAATGCCCCTAGAGCCATGCTATTACTTACAATTATTCATACACAACATCTTTCAAGGATAGGCACCTCTTCAGACAAGTTTCAAAATTTCAAATGTGATTATTTAGGTCTGTGAGCAAATTTAAATACTACGGCCAATGTAGGCAATAAGCTACATTTTGTACCAATAAAACAAAGTGCACATCCTGTTTGATAGGGTACAGGCAGTTTTAAATACAGGTAGCCATAGACAAGTTTGACAAAAAAGTGATGTTAGCTGAGAGAGATCAAGTTCAATTAATGTATTTTTGGTCAAGATTTTCCACTCAATCTTACTACCTCAAACTGAAACATCACAAAAGTGTGAAAAAATTGTAAAATAAAATGCTGAGTGTAACTTTGATGCCAGTTTTGTTCTTGGCAAGCCTATGGTGAAAAATAGGAAAAAGTAAGAAATTTCATTTTCATTTTTAAAGCCAGTAAGTTGGTTGTCAGCCCTTAAGACAGCCCCTAAGCAAGTTTTGATCATTGTTCTATCTACCTTCCTTTAAAACTTTATTTGCAAGACTCATCGAACTACGTCCATGCGGTAGGAGGGGGAACAAGACTAAAAGACTCATGTGAAGCACTCCACATCTCCTTAAATATTGATTTTTTCAGAATGGGGAAACCAGAGTACCCAGGAAAACCCCTTGAAGCACAGGAGTGATTAAATAAACACTACTCATAAAGTTGAATTGTGGAGGACTGAGACACCCAGGTGCTCGCTTCACCTAGTATCATTCCCACCCATCATGACTTTAGCATTAAGGAGAGACAACGAGTTGGCCACTAGTCTAAAATGCTTCCAGAAAACAGTTAAGACCTTGAAATACTCACTTTTAACTGCCTTCATCTGAGACAATCGGAGAAAAACATGACATATGTACGTTAAAATGTCATTGTAAAGTCCAGGTATGTGTAAAAACCAAGTTTCCAAGTACTAAGTCATATTTAAGATTTTTGTCAACTCACCTCTAAATGCCGTTCGAGCTCCTTCAAAAGCGTTGGATATTTATCCAGTCGTCGAAATAACTATAATAGATAAATTGTTTAGAAGTGAAAAACTACTTTGTCTATCAATACCATGACCCCCTCCAAATAAAAGCTAAGCCACTGGATTTTTATTTATTGTTAACTGCAAGGTCTACAGTATCAAGCACAACAAAAACTACCAGTAACTCCAGGCATGATGGAACAGTACCATTTCTAGAACTATGAATCTGCATGAAGCATTTACTAAAATCTTACAAAAAAACACCGAGATTTTCTTTGGCGAGACAACTATTGAAATATCTATTTACTTAGCAATTATATGGTGACATAGAGCTATAAATGTACTGGAAGTATTCAAAAATGAAGTATGTTCAGCTCTCAGCTAAGTAGCTAAATTTAGTTCTTTAATATACCTACAGAAAATAAATAACTGTTTACAATATAGACAATAATACTCATGTGCGCAAGCAATGTTAATATTTCAGAGCATTAGGCAACTGAATATAGTACCTCGGCAGCTAGCACAACACCAGTTTGCTCTACTAAAAAACTGTTCTGAAGAAGTACAACATTAACATGCTTATTTTTCTCAAGTGATAGCTATTTATGACCAAAGTGTAAAAGATTTGGGTGATCTCTTTACAGGTTTTCGTATTTTGATGATGCAATGCTAAGTGCTTCTTGAAAGTAAAGGGGGTTGCCAAAAAAGAAGCCCACATGAAAAAGAGGGTTTCCAATGCTAAGGAGGTAAAGAGACATGCACAAGGATGATATAAGTGTAGACAAGTATCCCACATTCATTGCGCACAATTTATGTGTTCAAATAAAAAGTTGAAATTTTGTCAGTTTCGTATTAATCACTTTGGAAGATATGGCAACTAAGAAACAACAGCAGCAAGAACAGGCTAAGAAAAAGTTTGCAAGAAATCAGCAGACCGTGGGCTCCCTTTGTGCTGGATGGAATGCTCGGCAAGTGGCAGATGAATATGGTCTCAGCTATTCCTGGTCAAAAACCTCTGTTTGCGTTGAATGAAACGAGATGGTGGAGAGAGAAAACCTGGATCTGGACGACCGCAAAAGACAACAGTTTGAGAAGATCGATTTTTAATCAAAGAAGCTGTGAGACAGCATCATCCCTTTGATGTCTGTCCAAGCACAGCTGACCTCTCAGAGTCAATGAAAGACTGCACATCTACCCAAAGATCATGTTGAACAGCACAGCACCGCCTTCATGAAAGGAATTACAAGAAATGTCTAAAAACAACAAAACCTTTTGTAAGCAGTGTAAATCGGCGTAAGCAGCTAAAATTTGCTAAACATTATCGTCACTGGAAGAAGGTGGTCTGGTTTGATGAATCACCATTTGTCCTCCGCTGGTGAGGTTATGGAGTGGAGGTCTCATCTTGGCATAGTCAGGAATGAATCTAGATACATACTGTGCCATTTCTAAGAGTGACTTCACTTCACTTGTACACTGAGGTGGATTCCTTGCTTTGATGGCATCAATTTTCTTGGGATCTGGTTTGACTCCCTCGGCAGTGAAGATATGACCATAGAACAAATTTTCGACTGTAAGAACAGACTTTTCTCGTCCTTCAGATGGATGCTGTATTGCTTTAACCTTGCAAGTACTCCACACTGGTTGATGTCGTGTTCCCTCTGGTTTCTACCAAGCACAATAACCGACGGGTATTTCTTCAATGGAGTTTTGAAATATTGCAGCAGCTGCATTAATGGCAAATAGAAGACGTTTGTATCTTCTAGGCCCAACATGGATGGAAAAAGTGGTGACAATTCTGACTTTCTGGAAAAATTTGAACTGGTGATTACCAGACAAGAGGTCTAGTTTAATGAATACTGTAACACCTTTGAGGTCAGTAATGAATTCGTCTATAGCAGGCATCAGATGTTTCTCTCTTTTCACGGCCCGATTTGCTTCACGCATATCAACGCAAATTCTCACCTCTCCAGAATCCAGAGGCACAACCACAATAGGACTTACCCACGGTGTTGGACCAGCAACTTTCTCTATTATATCCAACTTCTCCAACTGCTCGAGTTCCTTCTCTATGTCCTTTCATACATGGAAAGGTATTCTACAATGCAGTTGTTGTTTCGGTTTCCCTTGGGGGTCTATATGTAATTTGATCAACCATCCTTTTACTTTCCCAATACCTCCAAACAAACACTTATACTTGTCTTGTAGACATTTAGGATGTGGAACATCAACCTCATTTACAGATACTTGAAGAAGATTCGATTGTTTGGCTGTGACAAAGCTGAGTAAGTTTCCAGAGCTTCCTTTAATGCCATGTATCTTGGCAAGTGTTTGCAGATCTGATGTTTTAGTCCTGGTAACAAATGTTCGTAGTATTTGAAATGGTGGTGACGAACCATAGGAGTAGATGCGGTGATCTATATTTTCCAATTTACACTCTCTAGTGCGCTTTAATTTTCTGTGGGTTTGTTCATCTATGAGGTTTACGGATGCTCTGGTGTCAAATATCATGTTACGTTGTTGTCCTTCTATTTCCACTAGACAAGTAGGTGGGCTATTTGATGACTTTTCAATTGTGTATACCTATTCATATTCTACAGTTTCGTCATCATTGGATTGATATAGATAAGAGAATTCTACAACATTGTTTACCGATTTTGATTTTGGTGGATTCATACGACACACACGTGTGAAATGTCCACTTTTTCCACATTCGTAACAATCTTTATACTTCGCTGGCCAGATCCGATAATGCTTCATCTTTCAACTGATGTAATTTCCAAAAAGTTTCAAAATATTTAAATTTTTGTCATCATAAAGGCAATGGTGATGCTCAAAGATTTATGAGCGCTGTCGAAAAGAATACCAAAGAAGTCGCCAGTAAAAATAAGAACTGATAGCAAGAACTTTACCAGTTCTTACATGATTTCCACACAACACCCCATCTGCTCACAAAGATCCAACTAGACACGTTGCTGTTTGCATCGCAGCTTAAACCGTTATAGACTTGATCGTCGATCGTCTTATGAAGGAAGGGCGAGGCATTTACATTTGCCCTTGGAAAGCATTTAAAGTTACATGGCGTAAAGATATTAGCAGTATTTCGACGAAAAATTTTCACCAATTGTGAATTCCAAGCTAACAGTGGAAGCTACGATCATTGGTTATTGAAGTGGTATATCGGCGACCACTTTAAGTGACCATTTATCACCAAAACGAAATTATGATATTATATTGTGAATTATGAATTTAAACTACAAATATGAAATATGAATATGAATTTAAGGATAAAAACTTTACACAAGGACATGATACTGCTTGGAGACCTCAATTGTCATGTGCTCAAAAGATTATCTATCTATGGCAAGCAGATGATCTCTGTCTACTATAAATAAAATAAATAATAGACAAACCAGTATCCATCACCGACAATACAGAAATATCGATGGCATCATTGTGTTAAATCCTAGCAAGGTCAAGGAAAGTGCAACACTTAATATAACTATCAGTGACCACCACCTAATTCAAGTGGACCTTCATTTGAGAAAGCCATAACAACTAAGTCTTATCAGCCGATGCGAAGCAACAAAAACTATAGTAGCTCACAACTTGTAAAAGATATTGATAAAGTTCCTTCGTGTTTAAAGGAACCTCATTTTCCAGTCCTGGAAATAAAAAACCTAAGGGAGATTCTGCCAATATGTGTTATCACTGTTAGAGTATAGGCTACACTTTTAACAAATGTTATAACTTAAGAAGTCAATCATCTGAAGAATGAAACCATTTGAATCTTAAGGAGAGGCTGTGAAATTTTTTGCTATGAAAAGGGCATTATGCAAGAAAATGCAGAGAAAGAGATACCAGTGCTGCAGTTGAATGCTCCAAGCGACATCACATCACCTGCCTTACAAATTTGTCCAACAGCTAGATGCAAACAGCCAAGATCCAACAAAATATATCAAACAGGCAAAGAAAACAAACCAGCTGACCGCAGGATCAAGCAACACATGATAGTAATTGATATGTGACTGGGTTAGTTAAATTTGGTGTATGGCTGAGATGGCTTTTGTAGAGATATGGGGACTAAACCCAATCTGAGGTACAGTCGATCCTCTAATTAGCAGACACTCTATCCAGCGGACACCTGTAATGAACGGACATTTATCTCAGTTCCCAAACAACACCCAATTGTATTCCTTCATTTTATTCCTCTATCCAAAGGACACCTCTGTACGATGGACGCGGACACTTTTTCACGATACAAACATGAAGAATTACCTCTAAATACTGGACACTGAAATCATTACTGTCATGAAAACCAATTACAGCCGTTTTTATTTTGTCGACATACCGTATTAAATAGGCATAGTACAAAACATGGACTGGACTGGACAGTTAGACTGGCAAGTCTGATTGTAGCAACTTCATTCCATGATATTAAATACTTTCAGTCCAGTCTAATCTATTGTGATAACTTCTCTTTGTCTGTTTCAATGTTTTTTTGCCTACAACAAACGCACGTGCACGCAACGCTACATGCTTAGCCAACATTTAATCTGCGCTTTATCGTGTACAATCTGCTGAAGCCATTGCAAAGTTTGTATCACGGCGACGAGGAACTAGCAAACTATATGTCCACAGCAGTTGACCATTTGCGTGAACCTAAACTCCGTCACCTGAAACAAAGTAGCATTATTTCATATTCTGTGTAAATTCTATAACTAGAATGGCAAATATAAAATCATTTTGACAAGTTGTTATGATGTTCATCAAGGTTAATATTTAACTCGACCTCTATCCAAGGGACACCTCTAATTAACGGACACTGCGAGCGTTTCCCGTTGGTGTCTGCTAATTAGAGGTTCAGCTGTATTTAAACATAATTATGCACTCCCAAATGATGGGTTTGTTTTAATACTTTGGAAGAGTAGCCTAAGCAATTAGAATTCTAGGCAACCTAAGCATGTTCTTTCATCATCACAAAAGTACAGAATTCCCAAGTGGCATTGTAGAAACATGGGCCAATACTTACATTCACATATGTCATGTAATTCAGAAATTAGGGAGGTTTCCTATGTAAAGTGAGGTCCACATTAGTAGCTTTACAAGTTTAAGGTAATGGCAGGATGCTGCACAGATCTGCTTGAGTCCTAAATAGATTTTCTAATAAAAAACTAGCAAACTCAACTGCAGCTGAAGATATTGTAACAGAACTCAATCATCATGTCATGACAGTTAGAAGATTTGCAAGTGATCCTTTGAAGAGGGAGATACAGGCTGTTTGAGGGTCCTTGAAGTCTATTGAAAGTAAGATTTATGTTGTTTGAATAGAAATCTACTAAAAATACCTCAAGAACGAGTGCCTAAAGATTTAGAGAAGCTGGTCTACCAGACATTGCAAAAGATACATGAAACAGAGTTTTGAGAAAAATGATTGGAAACAATAGCCCTCCCCTATTATCTATGAACCACAAAGTATAACCAAAAAATGCATTTGTAAGCAATTGACATGGGCTAAGTGGTAGTTAAAAAAAGACCATACGGTGAATGCCTGGAGGGATTAATACAGGAAAACTACTCGGATAAGTAAGGCGCCAGTCAGCAAGCAGTAGTATATCCAAGTAATTCAAACTTAGAAAGATACCATGGAAAATGCTTCTTACAAAAATTCACAGTCTATAAATTTGGCTATAATATCAGTTAATCATATGAAGCATATGAATAACCTTGATAGAAGCTGGTATGCACAACTTATTAGAATAAAGACCTATGCATGGTAACTATTTTCAAAATAATATGGCAGTCTCAGTTCAGACTAATTGTATAAAGGTAATGCATCACCAATTTTAAAGTGCAACCCTGTTAATACAGTCGTATTAAACTGACCACCATTCGGCCAGAAAATGTTGGTCATATTAACAGGAGTCGGGATCAAATTACGACACAAACATTTTCGATGACATCATACCAAACAGGTCATCATTCAGTAAATTTTATAGTATGCACAAATCCAAAAAGTTTACAATATAAGAACCTAGCTTATCAACTGAACATGACTTGATTAAGGGGGAGAAGAAACTGAAATAGATATATTGTGAATACCTATATGATAAATACATTGTCTGATTAAACTTCGGTAAGTATGTAAAAAGCTGTCAGCTTCAGTTAATTTCATCCATACCAATGCAAAAATCCGTTTGTGCTTAAAAAAGTATTGTAGCCAGTTCCTAACATTTTAGTTTTATACATAAGTGAAGCACAACTAGGCATATTGAGTGGTCGTATTAATGAGTTGGGGACATCAAATGGAGGTTGTTGGTCGTATTATCAGGGTGGTCATGTTAATGGGGTTTTTCAATAAGAAATAAACTTAGGTGTTGTTAGGCAAAATAAAAAGAGGTCATATTAATGGTCACATTAACAAGGTGGTCATATGGCAGGGTTCCACTTTATGGTTGAGAGCTTACAAACATTTAGTGCTCCTAATGATTTGATCACTGTAGGATTCCACATCAGTATGATGATGAATAAAAGTTTCCAAAAGTTGGCATTCTTGTAAATATATTTTAGTTGGATCATAGCAGTTGTGTTTAATTATCTATGCTGAAAACCAGCATGATGCTATATATAATAAAGAAGTTACACCTGCTGAGTTTAGCTTATGCTGCATGCTGCTACGATCTAAAGAACTAGATGTATCTACAGGAAGCACTTTGAAGTTAAAAAAGTCGTCGATTAATCTGGGTTCTTATGTAAATAGACCAAGCTCTAGGCTGTTGGTTAAAAATAACGTAATTCTTTTAACATAGTGGTCGAATTAGCACATTTTTCTGCTTGTTTTGTTATCGATTTTTGCCCTCTTGGTTCACGGGTTTCATTTAATAGATAGCACCATGCTGAGGTATAACCAGGGAGCAACCTACAGTCCTGGACAACAACCATTTGCACACTTTGAAAAAATGAACAAATTTTCCCTGTTCAAAGTCCCAATTTCAGAATCCCCCAACCCCCCATACAATGTAGTGTTGAAACAGATCAGTAAGGAAAACCATTCACAACAATGAAAAAAAAGAAGAAGGATTATACATCTAAAATTTATGAGGGTGTTCAAGTCATGGCTTCATGCCTCAGGCACAACATCAGTTTTGTCCAGAATTGTAGGGTTTAAACATTAGTTCACTGCAGTAAATTATGAACATTGCTTCTCCTTGAAATCTGTTTAGTTTGTGCACATTATTTGTTGTAAAAATGTGCAATGAATCTTTCCACAGTTGTCTCACCAAAAGCATCTTGAGTCAGATTAGATCGGTGCCTTCTCTAGCACTCTCTCACAGTTTGTTTGGTGTGTGCGCAAATGAAGTACAGTAGTTTGATCAATTGCAAGTAGTTCTCCTGATATTGCTCATTGCTGTACAGGTGGTCTATTTTGAGTATAAGTAGCTAAATTCAAAATGCTGGTGTATTCCTTACCGTACTTAAACTGGTAGTTAAAGTAAGAACACCTGGTGCATCAGCTCCTTGTTTCTCCATAAAATTGGACAATTCATCACTGTAAGACAAGTAAATTCAAATAAAAAAAATAACTATTACTCCTTAGCATTCAACATGCATGGAGCATGTCTGCACAGCTCTATTTGTTGTTAAATATTTTAAACAACAAATGGAGCTGTGCAGACATGTTGTTAAAAATGTTTAACAACAAACGGAGCTGTAAAGACCTGCTCCATACATGTTGAAGTGTTCTCAAGAAATTCTCAAATGAATCACAAATGATTTTATTGAAAACCATCAGAGTGAAAAGATCTGTCAGAGTAGTAATCTAACACGTTATTTGCACTCACAAAAAAACAAAGTAAGATACAAATTATCAAACTTCCCATCAGGCATTAAATGTATTGGACCAAAATGCATAACATGCAGGGTAACTCTTCAAAAATTTTGCAAAATATTGAAATGACTATAACATGACCTTTTTCGGGATAACACACTACAGGGCATATAAACAAAGAACACCTTCAGAATAGCCTATTCTTCAATGTCTGAATACAACGCTAAGCGGTTGGTGAGCAACTGTGTATAATTTAATAAAATTTTATGGTGAAATTTTTTGTTGTAATAAATTAGTTTAAATTCCCATAATTATGTAAAAGAGCTTGTGCCTACAAGTAAGATATAGGGCACCACAGTTCGAAACAGCATCAGATAACAGAGCTTTCGCTGATAGTGGAGCATCGATCTGAAACAATTAAGAACCTGGGCTAAAGAAACGTGAATCACCTAAGAATTTTAAAAAGGTCACTGAAAGATCACTATTCATCAGGGTGACAAGCATTTTGGCCAGGAATCAAGAGGCAAGCAATGTAACTTCATGGCACTTTCTACCACAATCAATGGCCATATTAAATAACTCGACTAAACCATGAATGAAAGCTACCGATGACAGAGTGAAACACGGCAACAATGGACACTGTCTTACAATATGGGAACGAACTACATTTAAAAGCTTGAATAATAACTTAATTCCAGGTGAGAGGACATATTATCTGTCAGTAATTTACCATCAATTGTTGATTTTTCACTATTTAAAGGAATGCCATTCATTATCAAGACAAATGCGTGTGCGACAAATATATGTGAGGTATATAGTTCATTGCATATTAAACAAGGTGAACAAGAAATCATATACGATATACCGATTCAACAGCTGATGATGTTGATCTGCCCATGGTGGTAGAGTCCATAGAGGCACAAAATAGCACTGATCTGATCTGCCGATAGTGGTGGAGCCCATTGAAAACATGGAGGCACAATTTACTGAAAATGATCAGCCTCTTTTGAGGGAAATGAAAACTAAATTTGGTGTATAAATTTTGGAAAAGACTTCCATGGTCTGATGTCAAGTAAGCATGTTATGGAGCTACTGTACTAGCCGCAACATTTGTCTAACGTGGATGAAAACCTATCGAACAAATATAGACCTTTAGTGCCTAAAGTCGATGTCGTGACCATGCGAATCCGGTACCGTGTAAACGGCGCCTACGTGATGAAGCTTTGAATCTGGTTCACTAACTTTTATTATAGCTTTCAGACAAATCTGTGTGCATCTTTCATCTAACTGACTTAAGTTGGCTGCTGTCAGTGCTTTGTTGTAATGATAACCAAGAAAAATTATGTGCATCACTCCCTTTTGTATTGTTTGTTTTTTTCCAGAAAGGTATTCAGGAATGCTATTTGACCAGAGAATACAAAAATATTCCGAAATTGATCGTACAAGTGAAGAATAGATGTAGGTCAGATCTTTACTTGACACACCAGCTTTTTTAAAGCACTATAATTGTATGCAAACGTCTCGATGCTTTACTAATTATTTTGTCGGTGTTTTTATTCCACTTGAAATTGTCTGATATGGTCATAACCAATAACTTATGGGATGTCACTTTCTCGAAAAAAACTCCATTCAGCAAAAGGGGTGCGAGGTTCCGCGTACGCTTTGATGTGCAAACTAACATTTCTCTGCCTTTCTTAGGACTAAGGTTCATATTGTCGTGTTTTGACCATACTAAAATGGTATCTAGATCAGTTTGTAGGGCAGAAGCTAACTTGGTCTTAACGACCTCCGACAGAGTCACATCATCGACATACTTCCAGTGGTTTGCTACAAGTGGAGATTTGACTGCAAGATCGTTAATCATTATAGCACACAAAATTGGCTCCAAGCTTTGTACCTTGCAGAATACCAGCATGACAAAATTTCCAATCTGAAATAATTGAGTTGAATTTAACAGCTTGGCATCGACCGCTAAGAAGGCTACAAAGCCAGGTGATTAATGATCTCCTCATATCAATGTCAATCAATAACTTCACTAAAACGTTGTGGTCAATATGGTCAAAGGCTTTGCTAAGGTCCAAATAACAAATTCTCAATAGTGATCCGACTGATATATAGAAGAAAACCAGTTTTCAAACATATCCAAAGGCAATAAGTGGTTGACGAGCCCTTAAGAGAGCCAAACTGTTGTGGATCAATATTATGCTGGACATCCTTGATCAGCCATTCTAGTACAAAATCCTCTTGCACCTTCATAATACAAGGAGTAAGTGAGATGGGTCTAAGATCACCATACCAGCCACCGGTGTAACTCCTTCCAGATCGTTGGGAAAATACAGGTTGAAAAGGATGTGTTAAAAATTTTTGTTACAGGTGAGGAGAGTTCAAGTGCAAAGCTTTTGCAGATGCAGTTTGGAAAAACTATGGAAAAACTATAGAAAAACTAATGTAATGTACTATATTTGATGGATGTTTGTTTTACAGACCATCATACATATGCTGACAGATCTGCCAAAAACCCACAAGAAGAAATGAGAGATGAGGGGACAATTGAGAAAGTTGAAGAGGCTAGGCCACGGCTATCGCCATGGATAGCAATCCCAAAAAAATCTGGCAGCATCCAACTTGTCCTAAATATGTGTGTACCCAAGACTGCATAGGAGGGACAAAGATTGCAAATTCCTACAGAAAAGGAGATACTCCAAAAGTTGGAGGGAGCTAAAGTGTTTCCCAAAGTAGACCCAGCAAAAGGTTATCTTCAGTTGGCCTTGTCTGAAAAATTGCGATACATCTTAACATTTTCCACCCCTGAAGACAGTCCACACAGATCTAGAGGATTTATAATGGGAGCATCACCGTCTGGAGAACACTTTCATGAGATTATGCACTGGCTCATCAAAGATACACCAGATCGAGAAAACATCTCCAATAACATATGGCTATGGTTGAAAGATAGAACAACACTCCTCAAGCAGTTAAAGAACTCCTCACTACCTTAAAAGACAAAGACATCACACTTAAATTACCAAAGTGATCATTTGCAGTACCTGAGATCAACATGTTTGGCCATCTCGTGTCCGAGAAAGGCCTCCGACCAGGCAGCAACAAAGTCGACACAATTGAAAATTCACCAAACCCAAACTTCAACAAATCACAAAAAGTAATGTCAAATTCCACTGGGATCCAGTCACGAGAAAGCATTTCAGTCACTGAAAGATGCCATCACAACTACACCAGTCTTAGCTCATTACAGTCTTACTTCTGAAACCAAAGTTGTTCTAGACGCTTCACCATGGGCCGTAGGTGCTCCACTTCATCAGAAAGAAGCTAATGACAGCTATTGACCTGTAGCACATGGTAGCCGATCACTTACTGATGTCAAGCGGAAGTATCAACACATCAAGAAGGAAGGTTTGGCAATACTCTTTGGTTGTGAACATTTTCACATGTACTTGTAAGTTCACAGTTTCATACTGGAGACAGATAATCAATTGCTAAAACTCATAAATAAAGCAAAGATCAGCAACAAATCCACTTCTGCAAGACTTGAAAGATGGAGAATCCACCTGCAAGAAAATGATATCAAAGTGGTTTACCAACCAGGTCCTTCCAATCTCGCAGATCCTTTATCTCGACTTCTGAAAACCGCAAATACGGTGCATAACAGGAGTAACATAGAAGGCTGCATGGATGGATATGGGCATTACATGACTCAAGTCCAAACACCAAAAGTGATGAAGCTAGAAGAAATCCAAAGGGCGATGCAAGACGATGCTGAACCCAAACATATTAAACAGTGTTTGCAAAACAACCAGCTACATCAACTACCAAAAGCCTATAAACTCATATCTCACAAGCTCTCTATTACGATTCAAGATATCTTACTTCATGGGGACCACATAGTCCTTCCCAATAAACTAAGAAAACAAGCAATTAATATTGCTCACGAAGATCATGGAAGTATGGACCATTGGAAACAATGACTTTTCTTCAAGCTTTGATAGCCGGAAATGGACAAACAGATAGAAGAACGTAATCATTGTTGCCACCCACGTCAACTGGTCAGTTCCAGTACAAGACCAGAGCCCATCAAACTAACCGATCTTTCGAAGAAACCTTGAACAAAATTAGCTGCATAGATGTAAGTGGTACATGTCCGACAGGTGAACAAGTAGTTGTCTTTATCAACTATTATTCACATTGGTCAGAGGTTCAAATCATACAGTCAGTTATGTCTGAGACCCCTCACAGAAGGACTCGAAGAAAACCGTCACCACTGTCAATGAACAAACCAATCAAGACAGAACTTTCGAGCATTCCATCACAGTCAAAAGATGAAATCCAAGTCCACAAGAAAAATAAAGAAGAGCAAGAGATATCAGAAATACATGCATTTGCAGTGTAAAGCTTAGCCCAGAAATGTTAAGGTCAGAATTACACTACTGGTCGCTGAGAAACATAAAAATAAGTTTTCCAAAGAGTTTAACCCCAATCCAATGGAAAGTAGGCAAGTAAATGGTACACAGATCGATTAGAAAGATAAAGATGGTTTGCAACATCAAAGAAACTCATTGCAGGTCACGTTGTACAAGAAGAACATGACCGCAAAAACAAAATCCAGAGCATTCAAAAATGGGACAGAGAAACAGAGATCTAAGAAAAAGACACTGAGACAAGTCAGTTCGAAACAACTCAAAACTCAACTGAGACGGGAAATCCTCTGCGTAGATCAACAAGGGAATAGGCCGTGGGATGAGCACCCAAAAGATGCCTAGAAAACAGATTCCGTTGCACCCCTCGTGGAACTACATAAATTTCGCATGAATCTATAGATAAAAACTTACTTTATCAGAATCCGTTGCTCCCCAAGCACAATTCAGAGAAATGTCACTCCAAAGCTTGCTACTTTCGTGCTTTGAAATATTTGAACCGCCATTGTTTCGGTAGCAACTACGCATGCGTTGTTTAGCTACACTCACACTGCGCACGCTCAAATAGGAAAAATGGATTTCCCCTTTGGGTTTTTCCTGATTTCTGCCGAACAAAAGCAAAATAACATCACAGAACAGAACTCAAACTCTGTGATATTAACAAGGAAATACACACACATTAGATGTTGTTTGCAGCCGCAATGTGATTTTGCTTGCTTAAATGCTAAATCCCTTCAATTCATTGGCTATTACTTCACAATACTGTCTTAATGTTTCATTTTACTTCAACATACTAATTTAATACAAATCTATGTCAGATAAAAAACTACCCTGATTCACATGGTCGAGGGAAAAATGATATAATTCGCTAAACTAAAGCCTCGGCCATATATAAAAAAAACATTGTCGGGGATATATTTATGATTTTAATGTTTGCTCCTATGTTTTCTTGGAACCGGCTGTTCCAAGGATGAATAACGTTGCCCACTGGGTACTGATCACTAGTAATGAGTTTTAGCAGCCTTCATAGAATTTTCCATTGATTGCTACAGCATAAAACTACGATTTGTATACATTAAAGTCTCAAATACTGATATCTATGACCAATATGGAAATTTCGGAATTTTTCATCCAATTTTAAAATTCACTATCCACTGGACAGCATTATCAAAGTTTTGAACAACTGGCGCCTGACTGATAACCAAAGCACAAGAACAGATGGTGGAAGACTGTTTCTCCGTTTGCCGGACGCTGTTATAGGACAATGATATCTGAAACATTGCTAAGACAAATAAGATGACTACTACTTTTGCACAATAGTGTTTCCCAGTTTGTCCCAAGCTTCAAGGGATATTTCTATATACTCCTGTGAAATGCTCCATTGGTTATGCTTAGCGCTTCTCAAATTGTGTGGTCCATCGCTTAAGTATATATATACTGTATGGAAACTAGTCTTGGATTGGGGCCAATTTTTGCAGACAACAGCGAAAAGAAAAAGAAGGAACTATAGCTCCAAAACTGTAACTTCTCCCGACGAATCTCGTGTGAAACAGAGGCAGTTGAAGGCGAAAACTTACACATCAGTCAGATGCTCAAAAACACTGCTTAATTTGCATGTACTCCCAGGATATATAATTTGTGGAAGAAATGCTTCTTGGTTCTCACTACACAAGGTATGGTCATTTTAATACTAGCGTAATGAGCACTACATTCTCGGGTTTAGCTTTAATTGTCTTGAATAGTGATCAATTAAGTTCTTTTGAGTAAAGTAATTTCTAATGCTACATACGTCCAACCTTGTTATTAGCAGATAGTTGTATAATTTGATTTCACACAAGGTAACTGAGAAGAGAGGAAGAACGGCCACACTCACTAGGAAGAAACAATTGAAGCTGGTCTTCTACGTAGAGCTGCACAGCAACAGTTGAGAAAGAAAGAGAATACTCGTGCAAATCTGGGGGAAGGCTGCACATAGCATAGAGATCCGCTATCACAAAGGTTTGCTACTGCAATTACACAAAACTTCTCACCATTGTGAATTTTATTTTTTCTCCTTTGTATGATGAACTTCGAGTTGGAACCTAGGGCATGTTCCTTTAACAGTAAAGGTTTTTCTCTGATGCAGTCCGGTTTCGTCCGTCGGAATAGATGGTTGGAAAATATAGTTAGAACGCATAAATTGGTCCCAATCCAAGACTGGTGTCCACACAGTTTAAAACGCACAATGTAAAAAGCGCCAAGCATATTCAAGCAGAGATTTCCTCGGGATAAAGCTCGGGACAAACTGGGAAACACTGTTATGCAAAGGTAGTTGTCATCCTACTAGTCTTACCAATATTTCGGATATTATATGTCTTACCCGCGTCGGCAAACGGAGAAAGAGTTTTTCACCAACATTTTTTACAATTTGGTTATGACTTGCTTTTCCTGTCCGCTAAGAAAGTGGGAGTCAGGGGGAGGATATTCCAAACTTTAATGGCGCTATCCCTTGATAGTGAATTTTCAACGTTCATAAAATGGGACGAAAAATTCCAAAATTTCCATATTGGTCAACAATATCAATATTAAAGACTTTAATGTATAGATATCAATTGTAGGTTTATGTTACAGCGATCAATGGAAAATTTTATGAAGGCTACAAAAACTCACTATCCCTTAGACAGCGCTAATCCTGTTTCAACCAACCGGCTCCAAGAAAACATATGAGCAAACATTGAAAAATCATAAACATATCCCCGACAATATTTTTTTTTATATATGGCCAAGGCTTTAGTTTAGCGAAATATATCATTTCCCCTTTATAGTGTGAATTGTACAGGTTGGTGTTTTATCTGACACAAGCTTGTGTTGAATGAGTATGTTCAAGTAAAATGAAACATTAAGACGGTATTTTGAAGTAATAGCCAATGAATTGAAGCAATTTAGCATTTAAGGAAGCAAAATCACATTGCACTGCAAACAACATCTATTGTGTGTGTAATTTCCTTGTTGATAGTATGCAAGAAAATGTTACTCGACTGTGATTGGTTGGTTTCAGTGCATTTAATCCCAAACAGCAGTGCAAAAATCTGTAACAAACTCATCTGATTGGCTGAAAAAGAGAAACTAGCCAATCACAATGAAGCAAAATTTGCTCCAAAAATCGAAATACAAATTTTTAAAAATTTTTGGTAAACAAAAAATATGGCAGGTTTTAGCAGTGACCAGAGATTTGCAAATGCTGAACTGTCTTTGATACAGGAGCTACAAAATAATGCCAAAAACAAAAATACAGCAATAAGCACTGGTTTCTGGGTCAACGTTTTCAAGAGCTGGGCAGAGCAAAGCGGATATTCAGGGGAAATTGAGAAGTACGAAGTAAGCGAGTTGGACACGACACTTCAACAATTTTACGCCGAAGTAAGAAACAAGGACGGGGAAGACTACGAACCGGACAGTCTTCACGTAATGATGGCAGCTCTTGACCGCTATCTAAAGGAGCATAATTTTAAGACCTCTTTAATTCGTGACAGAGAATTCAGCTTGTCCAAATAAGTCCTCGAAGTTAAAGCAAGACGACTTCGAGAAGAGGGAAAGGAAAGCGTCAAAACAAGGCAAGAAGTTTGTCCGAGGAAGATGAAGAAGAGCTGTGGAGGGTTGGCAAACTAGGGAGCAAAACACCAGAGAGTCTAGTGAATACAATGTGGTGGGCACTCACCCAGTACCTCGGTTTACGTGGCCGCCAAGAACATCACAGTATGGCTGTCGAGGACTTCTCGCTTCGCAAAGACGACAACGGTCGTGAATATGTTGAATTCGCTGGAGGCCTGACAAAAACGAGAGGCGGTGGATTATCAAAGAAATCCCGAGATTTTGCCACTGGAGGAGAAAGATGCCCTGTCTTGCTTTTTAAAGAGTACTTGTCGCGCCGACAAAATCACTTACGAACCACAGGTTCCTTTTACCTTTCCATCAACCACAAACCCAAGCACGAAAATTGGTATAAAGCACAAACGATGGGTACAAATCGTATAAATGAAATGATGAAGCGAATCGTTGCTGGCACTTCTCCCAAAAGTGACAGCAAGAAATTGACAAACCACAGCGCTCGGAAGACACTTGTCAACAAGTTAAAGAAATGCAACGTTGAACGGTCCTCCATTGTTAAGGTTACTGGTCATCGAAACCTGCAGTCTCTTGATGACTTCGACGAAGGAGATGAAGTTGAGCAACGAGATCTCTCTACAAAAATATCTTGTCAAAGCAATTCCAGTAATGTGCAATCTGTACTGCCTGCAGCTTCTAACATCGTCTGCCAAGAGCAACGAAGTTCTGCCTCGACCAGTTCTACATTCATGCGACTTAACGTCACTCAACAAGATGCACGTCAAACAAATATGGCCATTAAAAACTCGTGTTTCAACAGTGCAACGGTTAGACAAGAAAGCCAACATCAGAAGTTTAATTCAAACACTTTCCATAACTGCCAAGTTACCTTTACTGTCACGTCGGAGCCGTGTGATGATGTACAAGCTCAAGGTCAAAAGCGCCGTTGCAATTTCATGATCGACAGCGATTCCGACTAACTGAGAAGTATTTGAACTGGATATTTTCGTTTTTGAGCATTATATATCCAAGTTATTTAATGTTTTGACTGTACGATTCTACATTACTCGTTTGAAATTAACAACTGTTGTAAATATTTTAAGAATTAAGACGCATGTCGCGTGACTTTGTGTAAACGAATTAAAACACGACTGGAAAACCAAGTTGTCATGATCACCGGATGTTTGTCTCGCACATTTTCTTGTATATTATTAATAAGTAATAGTATGGCTTCTTGTGCAATTTAGAAATAACATACACTCATGAGTTTTTCAAAGACTTCAAATTGCACTCGTCCTGCGGACTCGTGCAATTTTGATCGTCTTTGAAAAACTCACTCGTGCATGTTATTTCCCAATTGCACTCGAAACCATACCTATTACCTATACTAATATCACAAAGTTTGAGTTCTATTCTGTGATGTTATTTTGTTTTTGTTGGGCAGAAATCGGGGAAAACCCAAAGGGAAAATCCATTTTTCCTATTTGACCGTGCACAGTGTGAGTTTAGTTAAGCAGCGCATGCGTAGTTGCGACCGAAACAATGGCAGTTCGAATATTTGAAAGCACGAAAGTAGCAAGCTTTGGAGCGACATTTCTCTGAATTGTGCACCTATTTCACTTGGAGAGCAACAGATTCTGATAAAGTAAGTTTTTATCTATAGATTCATGCGAAATTTATGTAGTTCTACGAGGGGTGCAACGGAATTGCATCTTTTGGGTGCTCATCCCACGACCTAGAAAGAAAACCACAAGACTATACGAGATTCTAACCTCAGATACTTTGATATTAGTTGAATTGGCTCCCATATAGCATAATTATAAAGAATATAGAGATACCAACTGTATTGGTTAATTTAAAGTAAGTCCATAAGAAAATTGATCAGAGAACTGGGCAGCATTAAACTATCGATCGAACTTTTAAGATTATTCAACCATAATTAAGGAAGGGATGTTGCATCTAAATTATGATTGGCGGGAACAGCTTATAAATTAGGTCACGTGATAGATACAGGTGCGCTCATAAGTTATTCAACACCTATTTTTTAATGAATATTCTGTCTGGTGAGGGTTTTTGAAGGAAAACAACAAGTTATTTCAATACAGCATTTCAAATGACGTGCCTCAGTATTCATTTGAATATGTTCTGATGCAACGTTAATGAGTTACATACTATAGTCTCGTTCATTTATGCAAGTTATGTAATTGTTAATAGCAAGTCACACAGCACCCTTATCAGACCAAATGAGTACTTGGTACACCATCCTTTTGGCTTCAATGACGGCCGCTATATGACTGGGCACTGACTTTATGTATTTAAACAGTTTATCATTCGGATAGTTGTTCCAAATTAGCTCAATTTTCTCAAACAGATCATTAGTATAAGAGGGGACGGGCATGTCCAAAAGTTCTTGTTCTATATCACAGTGAATATTCTCCAATGGATTTAAGTCCCGTAATTGGACAGGGTGGTGCAGTAAAAGTCATATGTATTTCGCTCAAGGAAGTGTAAATTCATCTTAGCTGTATGCACGGATGCATAGTCTTGCATAAAAATGAAAGGCTGTCTGCCACCTTGAAGTTTCATAGTGATCCCCATTTAGTGACGTAGTATGCAATAATAGGCTTCTGCATCTACTTTTTCTTCCAACCTTTTCAGTTTGCCCATACCAGCACCACTTACACAGCCCCAAACCATAAACTTCCTCCTCCATGTTTGACAGTGGGTTTAAAACATTTGCATTGGAACTCCCCGTCAGGTTGTTCCTGTGCATAAACTTTACCATACTTGGGGGAAAGATTAAATGGACTTTCTTCAGACCACACCACTTTCAACCACTGATCAGCTGTCCAGTGTCTCTTTGCTAAAGCATACTTTAGGCTGGCCTGTGCATTGACTTCACTTATCAACGGTTTCTTCCTTGCTACTTGTCTATTCACGTTACCTTCCATGATACATCTCATTACTGTTGATACAAACAGACATGTGCGTTCTGCTATCAGGTCTTGTCTGTGCTAGGACTGTGTTTTAAATTTGTCACGCTTGCACACACATGTGCTCAGCCTTGCCTTGGGGTGGTTTTCCTTGGTGCTCCTGTTTGGCAGTCATTTGCACTCTTTCATGTCACCAGTCTTGTTGTACTAGTTTCAAAGGTTCATTAGCCGAGGCTGCTCATACTTGTGGATGTACACGTGAATGAAACCACGTTATGCTTGTGGAGCATCAATGCTATCAGAATACGCACACATATTCAGCTTTTTCACTCATGAAAAACCCCAAATCCTAACGAAACATTTCATTCATCAAAAACCTGGTGGTAAAAACGTATCAGTGCACCTCTGTATTTACTCTGCATAAATGAACAAAGCTATAATGTGTAGCTAGTCAATGTTGCATCAGAACATAATATAATGAATACTGAAACATGCATTTGAAATTCTGTATTGAAATAAGTTGCTGTTTCTCTCCAAAACACTCACTTTTGAACAAATTCATGAAAAACTAGGTGTCCAATAACTTATGAGCGCACCTGTATAAACTAAGCAAATGGCAGAGAACCAAGGAAGAACGTAAGATTGATTTATGTTATTAAGTGCCAATAACAAAGAATAAAGAAAAACAAATAAGGACACAAAAATTAACCAATCAGCTCTTATGATAATTTAATTAGCCAATCAATTAAAACGGTTTTTGATGTATTTTTCAAATAGTAAAAGTGGTTTGGGAAATATGGACAGAATCAAAACACCATGGAGCAAGAATGTAACTTCATATATTTCACAAAAGAACAAATAAGATCAAAATATTCATCGAGAATAAAGGCTATGTAAACTAAAAAAGTTTTTAAAGTACTAAAGAACAAAGGCAGAAATAACAAGGGTGAAAATGAGGCTGAATTGTTGTCATCTATCAATTGTTGCTGTTCATTGCAGTCAATGTGATGTTATTTGAGTAAATGCAAAAACACAAAAAGTTTGTGGAATAATTTACTTTAAATAAATCTATAGCTGGAAAACATGCACTCACACTTTTAGTCTTTAAGAAACTTCAAAATGTGGCATACTCATGTAGAAACTTCGGCTTGATTTACATACTGAAATTACATTTGTCGCATTTGAATATACATGCATGTTTCTGTTGAATAGAACTGATTACATTAAGTTTGAGGAATTACATTCAATGGAAATTCAATGTATAAACCTGGCCAAACATAATATCCCTCTCGTACTTTGTGCACGTTTCTATAAGACATCACTTGGGAGTGATATTAGTGTGTCAATTAAATGATTTAACTTTGTTTGTTAACCTGCTTTTTTAATGATTTCAAAATTGTTATATTAACACAGTAAGTGCACTTTGTGCAAGGAAATTTGGTCTGAAAGCAAACTTTTGATTACAAGTTGCGCTATGGCTTCATGATCGTGCAATTTAATCTCGTCTTTGATTTCAGACCAAGTTCCCCCCCCCCCTCAGTGCGATTAAAATTATAAACGACAGTTCTATGCATAGGAACAACAACTGATTATAAAATGAAACTAACAAATCTTGCAATGCTATTAACACACAGCAGTCGAAGTCGTGAATACACTGAAGCTAAAACTTAGAACATAATAATTGTGTGTACATTACAAGATCAATTCATATGAATAAACCAAAGGTTTATGGGATATTTGCTAACTCTACGGCATCTAACACCATCTATATGGAGTAGAAGAATGCAAAGATACCTTAATATATTGTACACCCAATGACCATAAACTATGCTGAATGGGTATACAAATGTTTATGAAGTCATCAAGACAAGACCAAGTAGCAATTATTTCAAAATGTACATAGCAGGTTGAGAACACAAATCAACAATTATCACAATTCTACAGTATAATACCAAACAAGTCAGTTGCAAGTCACTTTAAAATGCATTATCACGGCTGGCTAAGAGATTACGATCACAGAGCAACATAGTGTGAGGTAACGAAACCTGAAGAAAAGTAAATCAAATTAATTGAAAAAAAATTTACCCGTATTTCGTGAGAACTTCAACAGCCCGAGGATGATTTGCACAATATTTAATGTAAATATCTTTCATCTATGCAAAATAAAACAAATAAGTGAAAACCAAGCATCATTTCAGATTCAAATGTAATTCTTTACAACTTGTTAAGTTTTCACAGAGTGGTAGGCACACAATAATTTAAAACGCATTGGAACAGCAGTAAAAATTTGTCTATCCTGTTGATGCTAGCCTGTGCACATCCTGTATTACGCTTGTACTACAGTCTGTGAAAACTCATGAGTTTGCTTGTTCCCTTCTGCTGCGCTACTCAGATCTAAGTAGTAGATCATGACTGGCTGAAGATGATTAAATTATTTTGATTGCCCACAATTGGTTAGTTCTGATAACTGGTAATCAGAATTAACCAACTGTGGGCAACCAAAATAATTCAATAATCTTCAGCCAATCATGATCTACTACTCAGATCTGAGTAGCGCAGCAGGAGGGGAACAAGCAAACGCGTGAGTTTTCACAGACTGTAGTACAAGTGTAATACAGGATGTGCACAGGCTATGTTGATGCTGGCAGGTACATACCTTTGGGGCAGCTTCCAAAAACACAGCTCCCATTCTCTGTTGTGCCAGCGGTTGTCTACAATAAAATAGTCAAATTAAAGATTACAACTTTTGTAAATGTGAGCATCTCACAACAATGCATGTTCGTCCATATCTAATTTACTGCAGACAGTAGTAATGAATCCGCCAAATGACTGAGAAATTTCATTATGAATAAGACATTTTTCAGGAATACACACTCCAATCATGTTTGAATTTTCAAATCTACTGTTATGCACATTACAGTACTTCACTGGCATCTACAAGTTGTTTAGTATCTATATTTAGAATAAATCATCTTTGTTAAACATAAACTTTAATAGTTCCATTCAGTTCATATGATCAGCCACGCTCAAAATAGCTCCTACCTAGCCGCATTTTAACACATTATCTCACCAACTGACGTGCATTTTTCCCCATGTGTGTTTCATTTGCAAACACTTTCAAATCGTCTCTGTGTTATCCATTTCTTTAAAAGTCAATGTATTCCACAAGTGCCGAAACATGAGGTTGCCTGCTTTATAAATCTTAATACACGGGCCTTTAAAAACATTGCGTAAAAATATTTTCTAATGTCTGTACTGCTACATGGCAACACAGAAAATCAAAATTCTCTGGCTATCCACCAGAGATGAAAGAGTTACACTGAGGGGATGGGGCAGATAAACATTCAATTTCATGTCTTAACTCCAAGGCATGTTTTGGGAACAAACCAACACAGAAGTTGGTAAGTTAAAGGTTGCCAGACATGAGAACCGAATATATCAATTACACAATATATCCGCAAAGGATGAACTTTAGGCCAGTTTATATAAATAGAAAGTTTTTCAAATAATTAACTAAAATGCAGTTTTTGAACTGAATTTATTTAAACACAAGCACCTAAAAATTGTCTCAACCTAAAACATGAGCTTTGAACAACAAACTTTTATTCTAAACAACACCTTGACTGCTAAATATCAGTGAATATCAGCAAGACTGTACCAACAAAATCCTGCATAATCATATAACAGATTTACATAAGGGTTTCACTGTGTTTTCGTACTATGCTATGTTGCTTTTAATAATAATAAGTCGCTGGGATCTTGCCGTATAGTGCACAAATTCACATTTAGGAGCATTAGAAATAAAAAAATTACACCAAGTTAACTAGTAAAGGCGAGCGTCAAATTAAATTGACCTCTGAATCTGAAGGTTTGTCTAATTTCTCAATACAAATCTGGTTGGATCCGAAAATAAAACCAGAGACCTCAACGAGAGTGCAAACTTTCTGAGGTCTTTACAACATCGTGCCTGCTATCCTTTATTAAACTATAGCTATTGAGTACTACTCATGCAAGATAGATGCACGTTAGTCTATGTCTGTACTATACTAATACCCCACCACAGCACACTATACTACACGTGACCATGCAACGATTTGCGCATCCAACCACTCCACACACTCAAGTATCATATGCACATAACAGCACAATCCATTGCAGATTGTGATGGAGTGGTACTTCTTACCAGTATTTGAATACACAGGATTGCAGTAGCGGCTGTCGACGTTTTTACTGTATACGTATTGTGTAGTATATAGATTACATTAAAGCTCCAAGTAATATCCATACTTTTTATTTCAGACATCAGTTCTGTGTTGATGCTTAAGAACGTAGTGACAGTTTTACGTCACCAATAGTACTATACAGATTACTGACATTAATCAGGCAGCAAGTCTTTCTGTTTTGTTTTGACCTATAAGGGGTAGCTATGTAATGCTGTAAGCAAGAAATGCCAAGAATTGGATATTGTTGTAAGCAAGAAATGCCAAGAATTGGATATTGCGAACCACAAGACCTCACAATTTTGTAACCAGTATAATGACATTATGCAAGACTCAATAATACAATGCAGCACTATATCATTGATTTGTAAATGCAAACTTTTGATGACTGTTTATAGTCTACGTTAAATGGAACACAAGTCGATAGACTACAATACATCCACAAATATTCATCACTGATCATCTTGAATTTACTTCACTTCAGTCACAAATTTTGGTTTCATCTAATCAACCCCGAATTTCCAGACATAAATGATTTGGGACAATTAATGCAAATCTACAATGCAGGGCCATGTCTTTGAATTTAATACATATAAACTTTAGTCACAAGTTAATGCTTTATGCTCGTAATGACTTTTAAAGTATTGCGCGGAGTATTGCCCTGACATTTGTTTTCGTGCTGTATGTAAAAACAATACTTCAAACGGCAAGAAACGCCAAGAATTTGCAACTTTCAACAATAAATTTAGCGTCACATTAGCGACCTTAAGATTAGACGACGGTTTAGAGAGATGACGGTAACCGGAAGTGATAAAAATTATTGACCATGTGCAGTAAATGTTTAAAGAAAATATGCTCTGTTCACATTAGGACGACGACGCCGTTTTCGCTGTTTTGCGGACGACAGGAAAACGTAAATATTTCTCTCGTTGTTTTCATGGATTCAAAACCATAAGTATAATCATTTTTGTGTTCGTGCACGGGCATTGCCTGTTTGATTCAAAGATATGATTTTCATTCGCTGGTTTTTTGTAAATCACTTAGCATATTGATTTTTTTTCATATATTTTTTAGGAGGCAAATCGTTTGGTCGCGAGAGCATGACGAAGCAGGATGTCAACGAGCAAAAAGTACAACAAGAGAATAAAGATCGAGAAAATGCTGATTCGATGCGATTAAAAGCCATGGAAAAGTTAGGAGAAACTCAAAAAAGAAAATTCATTGATGGTGAAACCAGTAAACCATTAAAAAGGCGGTCAAATGGCAGTGATGC
>JAOBYK010940870.1:0-24851 GCA_025434845.1 Phenganax subtilis | reverse complement strand
CTAGCAAATATTTGACCCTAGTGGTAGGGTAACCCTAGCACTAGGGTCACCCTACCTCCATGTAAACAGGGCCTTAGTACATTATAACACAATCAATGTACATCGGGTACAATAGAACGCACACAAGTGCACAACACATTACAATACAATACGATGCGATACAAAAGGAACCGATTCATGTAATAAAATACAACACTCTACAAAACTCTACAGGAATAATCAAAAGGCAGATTCCCTCTCTGCGCTCACCAAACACAAAAATAAAAAAGCAACCTTTCCAAAACTAGAAACGACAAAAAAATCCACGAACTATCTGTATGGGGTTTTAATTCGATGTGTGGATTGTACTGCTACTGCTGAACGAATTTGTCATGCCTGAATCGTGTGCACTGTTTTATATCGATAATTTTTTCTATCAATTCGAAATACGAAGTTTTGTTATTGTAGGCTGAACTGAATGAAGAAATTGAAGAGATGGAGCGTGCGAAAGAAGAAGGACGTCCAACAACAGCACTAAGCGCTGCTAGTATTCGAGACAGCGACGTAGAGAGTGATGATGAAGGAGGTTTGAGAGGAAGAGCTGGATCACCTACTCCCAGACGTCGTGCCGGAGGAGTTGGTGGTGGTGTGGCTATTGATGACTTTAATGTGTAAGTACCTTATTTAAATTTTCTGTTAAGTATTGACATTTTGGAATAAAACTTTTCTCTTTGTATGTGTCGTTTGATGAACTTCACTTACAATTTAAATCTCTCTATTGTAGAAGGATTGTCTCAAAAAACGGAACATAGGTTTATGTCACATTTCAAATAAGGTTGATACATTTCAAATTCAGTGCAGCTGCGTCTCCTAAAAGTAAAAAAATAAAGCAAAGGAGTATAGTTTGAGTTTCCAGCGAAGAAATTTTATGTTTTTCACGATCTTCAAGGTCATGAACCTAAATTGAAATTCATGCATAAATTTCGTTTCGTTTTTTCTATGGGGCACCCTGCGTTTGCTACAGTATGTGTCTTCGAAAATCAGTTTCCTCTCATCTTTATGTTTGTTCTACACTTATATTGTCACGCAGTGCGCATTTTGTTCTACAGTCAAGTTAATTTCACTCTTCATTAGGCTGAGTCGGCGAGTGGATCGCATGGAACACTCGGTTGGAAGCATTGTTTCCAAGATTGATGCCGTTCTTGTGAAACTCGAAGCTATGGAAAAAGCCAAATTAAAACGCAGAGAAACCATGGCCAAACTGCTTGATAGTATCACTGAGGTACGGTTTAGTTTATGATTTACCGCTACGAGATTGCATGTTACAACAGCTCGTCCGTTATACTCCGTCGTGACATTGATATAGTCTTTTAAATGTTTAAATTTATTTTGTAAATATTAACACATTCTTGATTACGACGAACTGTAGACTGTAGAAAATAATCCTCAGTATAATCAAGTACAGGAAAATAGAATTGCAATATTGTTAATACTAAATTCCTTTAAGTATTGTGTGTGTTTAGTTAAGCCTGAGTTTATCGGCGATATAAGTATAAAGATCGTTTTCTACTAGGCGGAATTTTCCCAGCGGAAAATGAATCTAGCTACGTGATTGGCTCACTTTGCGGAGAAGTATATTGCTAGCCAATCAATTTGGCAGATTTATTTTCCGCACGGAATATTCCGCCTAGTAGAAAACGGGCTTAAGCGAGAAAACGAAGCAAGGCTTTTTTCCTGTGATACTCTCTTTTGAACTCTCTTTTGATATGCGCTGTTGTCGTCGCTTATATGTCGTACACTTCATTGCGTTTCTTTGTTTTGCCTTTTGTCTTACTTTATTCTTATAGCTACTTGCGTTGCAAGTGAAAGCCAGACCTATACTCATTTGAAAAATACACTCAAACGATAAATCCAAGGAAAAATAACGCTGGAGGATAGGTGATTATGTGTTCTTATATGTTGTAGGGCTCAAATTCAAAATCTGAGGAAGAATTAAAGCGAGATCAAATTGAGAAACTTGTACGTGAAGAATTGGATAACTGGAGTAGTAATGCTTCCCTGCGCTCAGGTGCTGGTGACTCTCGACCTGGAACTGGTATATCTCGTGGTGGATTACTGGCACCTACTGCTAAATCAATGTACGGTCAGAAAGCAGGAAGCGCTACTTCTCGCGGTCGTAAGACTGCACAAGGAAGTGCTGCTAGTCTCAGAATGCAACCGGTAAGTGTAGTAGAGATGATCTTCTCTGCTTGAATTAAACTCTATCCTAATCCATGTTCCGTAAATTTGCCCACATTCAATCAGTTAAGTGTTAATTGACTCATTTTATGGCATATCTGTAATTTGTGTTTAACCGCTGCCACGGTCTTTTATCTGCAGTTCTTTCGACTTCCATCAGATGATAATGAGAAGTTATACAAAACATGTATCTACGTTGATACTACTATTGAATTGAAATACTTTTTCTAGGATGACGATGGAGTCGAACAACCTTTCAACGAGCACAGCCAAGTGTAATTCGCTTCAGTCATGTAACACTATTTGTAGAAATATCTATAATCGTATTTATTAGCGCAGAAAAATCAATATTTTAGTGCAATGTGCATAAACTGTGCATTCTCTTCTCGCCAAGATCACTCAAGGCAGACAGGGCATATTCTTATACAGGTTTTCACCATTTGTGAAGGTGAGATCTCTTTCGGTTATGCTCACTCCGTTCCAAGTTTCATTTTACTGTCTTGTTATCACAACTATTTCAAATGACTTTTTGCGATTGGATGGATGCAATAAATGTAGTTAACTACTCTGATTCAAACTCTTAACATACTTTCAAAAAATTTAATGTGTGTGTGTATAGCAGTGTAAGATGTAAAATAGTTGAGAAATTTAGCCGCTTCTGATTATAGTGTAATCTTATTGATTTATATCTCATTGATTGTAAAATCGGCTAAACGTGCAAGAAAACCTTTCCACAGGAGAGTGACAATTTCTTGATCAATCGCACTGAATATTCAATAAAAATTTAAGCTTTTTAATTGCGTATTATTTTATTATATCCTTGCATGCAGCTATAGCAACATTTGCAAATCAGACCGCACTAAACAACATCAAGAAAGATGATAGCACGTTGACTATACCCTAGAATCCTTTGGTAGCCTCATTTGAATTAAAACCGATAAAAAGTGGTTAACATTTTTCAGAACACCATCAAATTACGAACGCCCGAATGTGCTAAATTAATGATTTTGTTTCTCCTCGTTTCAACATGGACATCGAAGCCCATCAGGAAGAATACTATTGGGTACCAATGTAATCCCTCTTTAAATTCTATGTTTTTACGCATTCATGATTTAAAAGCTGTCAAACGACTATATAGATTGTGAATAAAATCCTAAATTCAATTTCAAAGGGTCATTTTATCAGTTTCTTGAGGCAACCTGTACTGGTTCGTTGTTTGTGGCCAAAAGGCCCAAAAGAAAAATATTTCCACTGGCCAATAGCAATAAAGTTCTACTGAAATTGAAGACAGTTTTTACGAATATAATGATCGCCAAAATCGGTGACTCCATTATTTTACTGGCAAGTAAATGCTCTGTAGTGACTTTCTTTTCAATTCACCAAGGCCATGCCAAGAACTGACTTTGGTTAGGTATCTGGTATATTGCTGTTTGTAGTAGAGTAATAAACAAATAAAACATTATTGAAAATACTTATATACTATTTGAGGGGAGAAATTTTAAACTGGATAATATATAGTCGTTTGTCGTCCGTACTCCATAACGCTTTTTTCAGGTGGTTTTATAGTGAATTAGAATAGTTGCCTTGTGATAAAGTTTTAACCCAAATGCATTTCCTGTATTTCAGTCTTCACTGTACGGCAATGTTTGAGCTGTGGAGTGATCTTGTATTGATGTAAACTGGGCTCTCTTTACTCAGTTGTTGATACAGTAAGACTTACGATAGGTATGACAAGATTCAAATACGGCCGCGTTTACACTATACTGGATTCACTCGTTTACACTATACACTGGATTCACGACATCTTCGTTTGCTGTTAAGGAGCAATAATCATCAGCAAATATTGACTAGGCTGACAGATTTTGTATATTTCGTTGTGTCATTGCCATTAAATATCTTTACAGAGCATCGATAGTTGCAAAATTTGAGCCACTCCGTTAGCAATCCGGTATGGTGGAAACGGGGCCTACGCGTGTTTGGCTTTAATGAAGATCTATGCCAAATATTCAAGCAATTTGAAGCGTGTGACGCATGACTGTGATTATTGACGCATTGAAGAGCTTAAATTAGACATAGCACGTGCTGACTTATTTTTAGAACAAAGGATACTTGAATTTGATCTTAAAACTACTTTGGTGATAACTCTGTCAATGACAATAATTACTCGATCACCTTACAATAAGTCTACCAAACACCCCCAAAAGTCACATGTTTAATCTGGCTAAATCTATTTTTATTTCAATATTCTTACAATAGAAACGTGAAGCCGCTAATGACTCGGAAGCAGCATAGCCGTGGGCAACATTTCAGAGAAAGTTAATCCGTTAAGCGCGATTAGTTAAACTTCCATATTGTTGAGACCTGAGAATAAGGAAGAACAGTAGTGCCCCTTAGAGGTGCAACGTAATCTCGTATTTTTATGCAAAATATGCTGTTTACTGGCTGCTGCCAGCCAGTTCAGCGTGCTTATTGGCCAGACCATGTAGTTACTGGCTGCGAAACATGCGTAATGCGATACGTGCGGGGACAAAAACTGCAAAGATTCCGACGTTAGTGGGACTATACTGTCCTTGCTAAAACTGTGGTGGAGACTAAAGTCTAGATTTCACTTGCGGCACAAGCATAAGCATAGCATGAGACAAAAGGCAAAACAAAGACATTCAATAAGCATCGACAAAGGCACTAGCAGACACATAAAACTCAAGCATAACACTTCTTACAGTTTTGTTTGACGATTATGTAGACCTCGATCTAACGTTACACTTTCATTATGGTTTCGATCGTGCATTGAGTATGTAATTAAAGTGCAAAAATTGTTCAGAGATTCAAATGCCATTTTAGATGAAATTTGAAATTCACAAATGTGCCAAATTCTTGGAAATATACAGCCTAGTTCGTTGCAACAAAGTATTGAAAAGCAGAGATAAAGATACTACTTTAATTAGTACTAGTGACAACAGCATTTCATTTTCGCCGAAGAAGTGAAATACTGCTAAATAACTATCCGTGATCTTCAATAAAACGAGACCAATTGCACACTTTCTCTGCAGCCTATACATACCCACAAAATATTTTGACTGTTACCCATTAGCAGTCATTTAAGCAGCTAACTAAAACCAATGCCAATCAAAGATTTATAATGGTAATTAGCCATGAAAGATGGCGGTTTGTGGATTTAACGGTGATCCTTGCTTCCAAGGATACTAACAGACTGCTCATACAGAAAACACTGGAAAACCTCCAATAATACTGCTCTGATTCCGAGACAACCAGCGTTGGCAAGTTGAAAGCTAATCAACTAACTATTGTAGTCAAATCTAAAAGCTGTTTAATGGTGTATTAACTTATCCACGAAAGTTTTTTCAAAACCTGAAAGATACAATGAGTCATTCAGGTAGAAAAAATCGCCAAGAATGTTTTGCTGAGTTCGTTGGATTGCTATCGTATATGTTATACATTGCAATGGCTTATTCGACATACCGCACAATTGACGCAGTACTAGTGTGGAAAGAATCTGTACCATAATCTTAAACCACTTTGGTCAGTGGCATTTTCATGATATGATGTCATTTTTTCAAAATTTTTTACCAGTAGCTATTTCCACTTTCTGTGTGTCAGTTCACATGCACTAACTAACCAATCTTGAAACAATATGTACTGGTTGTGTGCAAGTAAAATAACGAATGTGAAACTAGTTATGAGTCAAGTGCTGGAAGCAATAGGTGAATTAAACGACAAATACACAGGTCATTCAAAGTTACTTTACGTACTTATACTACGTCAGCACATGCACCACTATATGCGCACTTAGACTCTCACTCTTATAGAGATGTACACTTGATCCTCGAGGGAGACCTCGTGTCTCGGATAGGAAATCAGATTAGAGCTTCAAGTACGATTAAATCCTGGTGGGAAAGTATAAGAAAAATATGAGCAACAGGCCAGACTGGCCTGATGGCACGAGTTTTCCCATTCCTTGATAAATTTTCCCATTCCTTGATAAATTTTCAACATTTTTCATTATTTAGTAGAAATCATAGAGGTTGGGTGAATTGGCACCTCAGTGAATTAACTATTGTTCAATTGAATTAAAAAGTGAGAACTCATGTATTGAATCATTACTACAATCTATGAAGTTGATTGCAATAAACGATAACATACAGAATGAAAAGTTCGATGATTCCCAGCGTAAATTGAGGGAGGTCGGTAAAGGTAGGACGGTATAGATATTGTAAAATATAGCAGTTTTGATAAATAAAAACCTAATAATATGACTAATATCAGTGTGTATAGTACTTGACTCTCCAAAGTGTTTTTGTTCTCGCACATAAAATATTTACACTACTGTAGTCTGTAATGGTAGATCTGATCTGCTTTGGGGGAAGGTGACAATAATAAGTTTTAAAATTTTGTTTGTATATATAGTAACGCGTATCTACTGGATAATTTGATTGATGTACTTTGATTTAGCCATTTTAGAAACAAACTTTCACATTAGCACTTCTCATTATGTAGTAAACTGTCTTTTCAACTTACCGATAAAGATTGGTACGAACAGATTGTATTTTGCAATACAGTTGTAAGTAAAAGCCAGCAATATTTTACATTTGAATGAAATTCACGTAAATAGTCTCATTACAGACATCAATAATGTTGCTTCATCAGACAGCTCACTACAAAAAATTTATCATGACCATCACTCTGTCACTCAGAATAATAACAATTCATTCATATATATTGCTGATTGCTCTCAAAATAGATTTCTAATTTCAAACCTAAACGTTCGTGGGCGTTTTAAAGACCGCCGAATATGAACAGCTTGTATAATGGCTCACAGTGCGAACTGCGAAGCTGAGGTGGTTCAAGCAACCCACGAGCTTGTATACGATTGTGCAAGAGTGTGTTGTGTTACTGACTGAATTGACAACAGAATAACTCGACTGAGACAAAGCTTGTATTTTTAGAATTATGTTGTGTTTTTGATGTGAGTCTGAAAATACAAAATAGTACAAATTCAATAATCTGCAACCATTAGTAATCAATGTCTACGACCCAGGAAACAATCAAAACTATAGTGAAGTTGATAGCTACCCACAGCTATCTCATCACCATGGAAACTGTGTCTGGAACGATTTCTGATAATAACTCCCACGACCATACATTGCAAATCATGCTGCTTAGCTTCTAAAGAAAACTCCACTCTTTTTATGAAAGTAGGGTTCAAATTCATTGTTCTGTATAGAAGAATAGTTTTATTCCTCATTTCTGGTGATCAGTTCTGATGTGGATGCAGTGAGTAACAGTTGGTTAGAAGATGATAACCGCGAGGCATTCAGACAGATTTTTAGGGAAACACGGAAAACTATCGCGCAACTCAGCGTAAAACGCTGGCAACAGAAGAAAACACATTTTACTGGATCAAAAAAGATCCGCTTGAAAACACCTTTAAAAGGCTCTTCTACTGTAAATGACTTGGTAAAGAGACAACGCTTTATATCCCGAGAGACCTTGTGGGCTTTAAAGTTTGAACTAAACCTCAAGCAGCAGTAATATATCAATGCTTGAAGTTCGAGAGACAGTGTTTTCGCAAAATAACACAAATAAATTTGGACAAATTGTGTATTTGAATCGGAGTCTTTTGTCAATATTATACGGTTTTACAAATCATAACGCATGCAATTAGAGACGGTCAAGAGACGGTCAAGAGAGGGTCAGATTTCTAAACTGACTCTACTTCATCGACTAAAAGTGTTAAAATGAAATCACTTTTAACAGACATGCAACCCGAAGAATGCAAAGTGTATGTGTCTTTAACGTCCAGTAAGCAGAATACTTTTTAAATATCTGTTGATTAACATATGGCACTGTTATACTTCAGTTTTTTCAATCCGAGAGTTGAGTGCAAGTACTGATGTCCTATGACTAAAGCTCATGAGAGTAGTTGCCAGGCAATATCATTTTGATGTACCAAGTTACTAAGGAACAAATGGGAATGTTGATAAATAATTATTGAATGAAGTTGAGTCTAATATGAAAACTGAAACGAAGCTGACGCAGATAACACAAACCGAGGCATTGATAAGTTTTCGCATTACGCAAAAACCGAGTTCAGTAACTGTCTTATTATTCATTTAAAACAATTAGAAATTTTAGAATACCTGCTACCCCTAGTTCGGCGAAATTTTGTTTCGAGGACGATTTCTGTTGTTTTGAACTGATGTTTTGTTTGTTGAACACACGCAGCATTATACTTGGTCGAGCAAATGGTAATTGTAGTGGTTGAAATGGTTGAAATTGGGAAATGACCCAGTTGACAATAGCAATGAAAAACTTTTAAACCCTATTTATAACACTATATAGCTCTACAGTAACTGATTTTTGATACGGCTAAGTCATCGTAGGGAACTCACTAGCGAAAAAATCCTGAGGTCTGTCACTTCTGGGCAACCTGTTACTAGCAACGTTAGCCCGTCATCAATTTAGGTCAATTATAGGCCCTATTTTCATGACTACATCTCACATGGCTTAATGGCTATAATATTGCCCTCGAATATTCTTAATCCAGATTGCAGCGGCAATGATAGTCCAATATTCCAATAGTTAGAGGCGTGCGATTCTGTCACTCGATCACGAAGGTGCAAAGTGCCACTTTCGCACTGTGTAGAGTCGAGAAAAAAATTAACAGCCAACAATAATAAACATGATAGTACATTGTACGGTACAACTCTTGTGTCAAAATATAATTTAATGCAACACAATTATTAGTCTTTTACCAAGCCTTGATTGAACTTGGCTGCATGTGTGGCTGCGTGTGCGGCTGCATGTTTACATGAATCACGCTAGCCCGGCTGGCCAGGATAAATTATTTACGACTTGACTGACTTCATGAGGCAACGTAATTCTGCCTTTAACTCGCTATTTTATCCATATTTCAGCTATTTAGATTAATTAAAACATCTCTTCGTTGAGTATTCTTGCTATTCAATGTTCGAAAGTATAAAATATAAAGCCAAAAAGACTTTACGTCATCAAAAACTTTCATACTCGCTAGCCGGACTGGCGGATAATTTTATCATGAGTACTGGGATCTCACTACGGGCCAAGTCCAGTTTCCAAATGAAATCAAAGTTTGAAATATATAAAATCATCATAGGATGAGGGGTCTCATCGCTACGAACTAATCCCACGAACAGGTCCTTGAAGGCTGGCAGGAAATAGCTGGTAAAACTGTTAATTATATTTAAAATTCCTGCACGTTTATCCGTTTTGCATTTACAAGATTATTTCCGACTATAAATTGTAAGAAAAAAGTAAGTACGCTATCGGCTGCGTCATTCGCTGAAGCACAAAGCAATGCAAGGTTAGTTAGATATTTCAGAATCTCACGAATTTCGTTTTATTTCGTTTTGAGTTAGAATACTGCTCGTCACTAGCGTGGAAAATCAACGCCGATGCTATTATATTTAAAAACACGAATATTTTCATCGAGTTTTGATTTGATTTCTCGCAAAAATTTGACCTTGGCGCCAAATTTCTTCGCGCGAGTTTATTGCGTCGCCATTGTACGGAGCCTGGCGTTTTATTGCTGAAGGCTGTCTGAGATTGCAGAGTAATGCGACCAGTTTCTTTTGGACTAGAAGTGAGTTGTGTGAAGAATATCCTGAAAGAGGTCTAAGACCTCTGGTCTTGCATACAGCATAGCGTACTAGAATGGAAAAATTTTGCGATAAATTGCTTCCACTGCAGTGCAGCAGCGCATACGACTGTGAAAGGCTCTTCATGCGTCAATCATTAGCTCATGTGGTATGTTTAGATTGAGCTGATATATTTAGAGTAGACCTGGCGCTCAAAGTATGTGCAGGTAACAGAGGTAACACGATATGTGCGACAATCATAATCAAGTTTTCAAGGCAATCATCTACCGACTTTCCCCTCCCCCCACATGGCATTATTGTAGCTGTTTAACTTTACATTGTTCACTTGTTGCTCTTTCTCTTTCTCTTGCAGCTCATTGTGCCACCTCATCTGCATCACAATCCACTCAGAGTATATGGGCGAACTCGACACGCATCGGTGCGTGAGCTGAGAGCAAGTTTGCGGTTATTTTTTGTCCCTACGTTGCCTTGTCGGTGGTAGACATTTAACGGATGTCATATGTCACTTGTAATCTGACTGTTCCCTCGACGGTCAGGTATTGCCATTGCGCTACTTCATTCTAACATTTTGGTAATTCGCTATCGGAGGTTGTAACCGAATAAGACAGCATCTGTGATCTGTGTGAATGAAAACATGAACGGCGTTCATCTTGTTTCGAGCGCATACCATGTCTGAGGAATTCTACAATAGACTAACACTGGGTGACGAGGGAAACCGAACGGTATTTAATAACAGTGTAGATAGTCGATCGCATAGGCATGGCTGTCAATATTCAGCCCAAGTTAACCCATCTGAGGTAACAGGCGCGAATTCACGACCGTATCGAATTGATAATCGAGTTGAAAGAACGGAAGTAAATCTTCATTTAAAACATCGGACCCAACGACGGAGTACAACGTCTGAATCAGCAAGTTCTCGCGCAGGCCGACATAGAACGAACGAGCGACATTTAGAGGATGAGTCGCGGACATATCGCGCAAATCGTAGTGGCAAATACGAAGGCGAAGAAAGGCAAACTCCAGTGTTTTCAAACGAATGCGACAGTGGGACAGTTTTAGATCGCGGCTACATGCCAGAGATTCCACGAGCAACTCCAGCTAGCAATGAGCAAGCTGTAGTCGTGGGGTCAGAAAACACGAAAGCTTTGCTAGAAAGAATGAATTCTTATGCTGGTTCCGAATGGAATGGCGCAAATCTAGCGCCATCGTTAACATCGTATAGCTGCGAAGGAGCAGAGTACGCGAACTATACACAGCCGTCAAGCAAACAGGTATGTCCTCACGTCAAAGGTCAGCAACAAGAGAGTTTGCGAGAAGACAACAACAACGTGTCCTGTGTGTCGTTTAGCGACCGCGATGACAAGAGATATAATTCTAGCTCGGTGAAACATCACCTTGCCGCGAGATACAGTGACAGATATAAATACCTTCCTGGGGAATTAGAACGACAATACAGGCCTGATGGCCCGTCGTCTTATTATTACGGTGTACAAACTGAGAACATGATTAGATGGAAAAATAATAACAATAATATAAGGGAGAAAAACGGTCGTCAAATTCCCGGCGCTTGCAGTAAACATGAAAAGCACGGTCTCAGTAAAACCCTGCCGAGAAGATATCCTTCTACATCAGACCGCAATGTAACCAGCTCCGATTCGGAATCTGGACCGAGCTCAAGTGAGCGAGAATATTGGCCTAATAGCTACTGTTTGGAGAAACGAAAAAAACGCCTTCGAAAGAAGGGAAATTACCGTCCAAAACATTATCTAGGAGAGAGTGATCCTAGCGAGCACTCGGACCCGGGCCATGGTAGATATAATGAGAAATATTCAAACCATGTTTGTTGTTCGTCTGCTGAATGCGAATATGAACAGCAGAGGTCACGTTCGTCTAGTTATGGACTTAACAATCGCAGAAATATTTCGCGAAGTCTCACGTCTGTTAGCTCGATCGATGATGAGAATGGCTCATTTCGAGCTGGTTTTACTTTCAACCGTATTTCACCGCGCATGAAAGGCAAATCGCGTATTTCTAAAGTAAATATCAAATCTTTTTCTGCTGTACAACTTAATCCGTCTCGAATAAACCGTGCGACGAGTTCGACCAGTGATATTGGCACTCATGACGGAGCCCACTCGCGATTGTGTACTTTGGAGAAAAATGCTTTAAAAGCTCGAAAGACAAGCAAAGACAGTCCTTCTTTGAGTGACAGCTCATGTGCATCACCATCTTTAAAGAAGAGTCCTTTCAATACTCATCTGCGAGGACGAAAGTCTTCGACTAGCGGGGGCGAGACTCCATCTACCACACCAGTACCCAGAATATGTAGTCCTGAAATTGTTGACGATCAATTTCAAGCACCTGCATCTAGTAGTTTCAAAGCAATTCATGCTCCTGGCTCTCAAGGCACAAGTGTGTTTATCACTGGTGATGAGGAACTAAATACTAGTACCAGTACAGAGGAGGGTGCCAAGGCTCTCAAAAACTTGATTGAGAACTTGGAGGAAGATGCTGACCTTGAAGAAGATCAAATTGAAATAAAGAGGCCTGAATTGTTGCCATTGAATGTTACAAACGTAGAAAGTAATGATGTTGGAGATGTTTCCACTCCTGAAAGTATGGTTGCACCACCAATGGCTAGTAGTGGTATATTTTCAATTTCATCAAAGGAAGATGACTTGCAATCACCTTTAACTCCTGGAGGAGTGAACAGAGTGTCTTCATTTCCATTTGGAAAAGATACACCATATTCTATACAGAAACCATTTGTAACACTTGTTAATATAGTAGAAGAGGATGAGGCTGTGCATTCAGATAGTAGCAGTGGACAAGTGCGCAGAAGACGCGAGTCTGTAACACGACGAAAATTATCTAAAGAGAATCAAGCAGATGTAAGGAAAGAAACAGAGCGTGATGTTGTTACACCTAACCGACGACCTTCATATGTTCAAGCCCAAAATTTAAATCGAATATCTCCCAAGCAAGAGGATGAAAAGATTGTTGAAGGTAGTAGAACTAAACCAAATGGCAAAGAACAGCATGTATATTGTGACAATATTGATGAGAAACACTCAATTGATATCTTAGTAATGAGAAGTGAAAAAGAAAGTGTAAAACGGAAAGAAGAAACCAAACTTAGTGATGATAATGGGAATAGTAGAAGGAGATTGAAGAAAAGTGAAAGACCCCGAATTCCAACTATTCTAAATCTTGACAAAGCTCTCGATGAGTTGTTTGATGATGTAAAGAGTGAGCAGACTAGTAGTGGTAAGTGCAAATTTAAAATCACGTATTTGCTGCAGCAACAGACTATACCTATTATGACATATCATTGCATGTAAATACTGAAACCAGATTGCTTGGCAAGCATTTTCAGGCAATTACTCTGGCATGCTGGCAAAGCATGTTGGTCTTAGTAGTTAAATATACTTTGAAATGTCACAATGAGTAAGGTCTGTTACAGCTCTCTAATTTTATCGCGGTTGCTATAGTATACGCTTTTAAATCTTTCAAGATGTGCCGGATTTCATGGACAATGATTTTTGTTGAATTCAATTATTATTGATCAAAGGCTGACAAGGCAATGCTTGGAACTACCTAGTCTTGTAACACCTCTTGGTGGTTCACTCTTTAGTATAATTCCAGTATTCATCTGTTGGATTCACGTCAAAAAGTGCTGAACTTTAGTACTTTCCGGTTGCATCCTACTTTTTCATACATTCTAAACACTGTATTATGCCTAAGTGCTATTGCCATTGCAAAATGGTCCTAATTAATGTTTTCCTTGTACAACGCACAATTTATTAGATTCGGAAATGCACAACATCCTTCATCAAATATTGCATGCTTGACTCATTAAGATTCAATATTCTCTGGTCTTCTCAATTCCATTTAATTCTGTTTAGAACTGAGTAATAATTGTCCAGGAAGCTTAACCCTTGTGTCACGTAATTGTTAAGCAACCATGTAAGTTAAGGTCCTTTGTTGGGAAAGTGACACTAAACAAGCAGCAATAGGTTTTTTGTTACCTGAAATTTTTTGAACAAGCAAAGCAACTACTTGTAAACGTATCCATAGATCATGCAGCACAGTGGCAAAATAGTATTGTCCCAATTTATTTAAAGCTAATAGTGATGATTGTTGACAATTTCAAGTACACTAAAGGCTTGTTTCTAGTTTTATTTGAATTTTGTTTTTGACATAGCAACACCATCATCAATCTGTAACACCATTCATAAAAACTGTCTGGGTTTCTGATAAATTCCCCAAGTTTATTTTGTGTGAAACTTGAACTCGTGTTGAAGTCACTTCAGACAAGTTTTTCAGCAACTTCGTGACTGATTATAACAGATACTTGATGACTTGACAAGTTATTGCACTCTTTATCCACAAAAGTTTCACTTAAGAACTAACTAGCGCATTTTTAAGATTTCCTCTGGTAGATACTGGATTGGCAAGGTTTGAAAGTGAGTGCTTGACTGTAATCCATTATTTATCTATCAGGGGCCTTCTCTTTATCAAGTTTAATCCTGTATGTTTGACATACATTAGCCAGAGAAAAAAATTTTTTGTGGATCACAGATTATACTGTTTTTTCAACTAATGTTTCTACTTATCAGAGTTGATATCTTGTTGCAATCTACAAATTACATTATTGATTCAACAACTTTTTAGTATGCTAAGATGACCAAAATTTTTAATTTAAAAGAATCTTCCACATAGACCGTACTACATTTCTGCAAGAATTTTTGTGCTAATTACTAATTAGCTCTTATTTGGTATGGTACCGTACAGTTGCATTTCCAACCAGTCAGTTTTGCTTTAGAAATTAAACACGCTCAATGTTCTGCACTGTCTGTTTCACAGGAATTAGTTAGAGAATTAAAGAGCGCGTTGTTGAAATCATATTCTACAGCATGTTTTGTGTGTGTATACTGAATTTTCATTGTTGAATTGTTCCAAAGCTACAGTCTGTATACTTTGATTATTTCAAAATTGATTTGATCCACTTGGAAATCTACACATTATACTGCCATGTAACGAGGAAATTTCTCTGAATTTTCTGCAGTTTGGGGTGCATCTGAATAATTTTTAACAATAACAGTACCGACTTTTTTAGCTTTCAGAACTTTTTACAGCACTTTCAACTTGTGCAATACCTGTGATGTTAAGATAGCTACAATTCAATATTTAATTGATGCCACTATTTTAGTTTTTAGTGCAGGTGTGCAAGTGATACAGCTTATGAAATTCATGAAATAGCCATTAATTATTGGGACTTACTTCACAAAATACAACTGAATGCACTTGATCACAGTTTTTCTTGCAATCAAAGATAGACACATTGATTTTTTTATAAACTGAGCTTATAATGCGAAAGTTATCAGTTCAGTTAATTCTGTAATCGCTCTGTTCTCCGTAATGGCACACTGCCTGGTTTGTGAACAAGCGAAGGATTAAAAATTCAAAGATACCGAAGTGAAGTGCTTGAGTGCGATACTAGATATTCAGGATTGTGGTAATTGATAAGTGCGCATTATCCTCTTTATAAAGTAAAGGTAAACTGTCTGTCACATGTAATCTTTCAGTTTTTACAGGAGAAACCAAAATTCTTGTTCTTGTATGGTTGATCAACTTTGTAGTATTGTACCGTTCTGCAGTATTCTCTACTTTATTAGCTTATTGGGACTTAGAGTGTTTATAGCTGTATTCTCAGAAGAAATCGAGTTTTCTTCATTTGGTATTACTCTTTCCTTTAGCCATATGTGCGTAAGCAATGTGCATGAGCAATGCTCTTACAAAGACGTTTAATTTTCTTGAATCAACCAGGTTCTTATTAAAACTTATATTTTTTACGCTTATTGATGCTGTATAGGACTGTATCTTGCTTTACCAATGGCAATGACATCGACGTTATAGTATAGATATAGATCACATTGTACTGTATCTTTGTGCTAGGAGCTTTCAATTTCTGAGCTACTCTTAAGTAAATTACTTGCATTGCATACTATCGAGTGATATTATATGATTAGGTTAATTTACGTCTAAAGCTTTGCCATTGTCTGCTGAACTGATCACAATTAAAAATTGTCATTAGAATTGTAGATTGTAACGTGTGTACGCAATAATTGAACAACAAGCATTGCATGCCCACCATGCACTGCATGTTGTAACCATTGTTTCAAATATATTTAGTATATCTTTACACAGGTGTGTTTACGTATAAAATATGTTGGTCTTGCTTGATCGTGCTGAAAGTGAAGCATCCTGCAGTTTTGCGTCTTTCAGTAGAGTTTCGCATTTGAGTTCTATAGCTTATACTACTACCGTTGACTGCGACTATCCAATAAGGTGCGCTTTGTGGTCTTGGTTCACCAATCAAATACTAGCTTCGTCAGCAAGAGAACAGTGGAAGTCCAATCTGAACCTCACTGATTCTCTATCAACACGTTTCTTTTCATGTACTATCAGTTTATATCTTCCTGTGTTTGATAACCCTTTCCTTAATTAATACCTTTCGGCGAACTCCAATCGTTCTTTTTTCCTTGACAGTTCTTTTAGTAATAGTCATAAAAACAGTCTCTTATCGTAATACAATGATCAATAGAAGACTCTAGTTTTAAAGTTATGTTGTCGTGCATTTTCAAACGTAAAATTTACATGCACGCCATTCGTTCATTTATTCAGATTGCCTGGGAAACAGATAGGAATCTATCACTACAATTGAAACAAAAAAAATAGGATTGGAAAATACCCAACAAGACTTAAAAAATTAAGTTGATTCCGCGTGAAAACGTGTGTATAGAACGCGCTATAAATGTGATGTTCTGCATGCGGTAAACTTTTCCAGTTTTTTCAAATTATAGTATTATGTTAAATGCAAGTACTACGCTACGTCACGACTCTTCAAGAAAGAAGAATTGTAAATATGAGTACATGTTGTTCTTCATATGTTTGATATTGCTCTCCTGTGTATTTTTCAGCGAATCTTGAACCTAGGAAAAGTGTTTCAGGGCAGGAAAGTGTTCCAGAACGGACGACTAACATCTCTGTGACTGATACTGTGAATCGAGACACTCGTAAACGCAGTAATTCTATAGAGGATCCAAGTTCTGCAGTAAAACTGATTGCATCTGAGGCAGATTCAACGTACATGCAACGTGCAGATGGCAAAGTAGAACTTAGACGTGAGAAAAATGAACAAAGTGAAATTGATAGATCCCTTGAACTACTTGATGAACTTGTTGTTGAGCTGAGTGAGAAAGAACCTGGTAACCATGCGAATGAACGACCTGCATTATCTCGTAATGTTGATGGGAAGAGTGCTGGCTCAGCTAGTGATGCTGTCATGTCTCCAAGTCCAAGTCAAACTAGTATCAATAGTGAGAAATCAACTTCAGGAAATGAACTCATTGATAAAGATGTGGGTGTGTCTTCTCTCTCGGATATGTACCCGAGTCGATATCACAGCGACCCCACTCCGCGAGTGATAGAAGACTACACTACTATCCAAGAAACTATAGCGGAGTATGACATCAAGCCTAGGAATAGTAACAGTGAACCTGCAATCAACGGCAAGCTCTTGGAACAAGCCGCAGACCTTGCCAAAGCGAAGGCTGCTGAAAAGGAGAATGCTGAACATAAAAACAGTATTGAACATGCAACATCGACTCCTGCTGATCTGGCAAACAATGCGCAACCACAACAGAAATTACGGCGAAGAGAGAGCGAGAAAGCTCGACGCAGACAAGCTGCAAAGGCTGCTGCTCAGATTGAAGCTAATGCTAAAGAAGCAAAGCACGGTGAAGATGATGGCACGAAGGGTGGTGAACAACCAGACCATCGCACGTGGCCAAGAACCAAGTCAGAACCGGAGGCTGGAGAAGTACCAACTGGAAAGAAGAAAAAAGCTACGAAAAGTGTAAGTATTTAATCGCCTTGTGTGTGCATGGTAAACTCTTATATACTGAATACTTCTTCAGATGTGAAAAATGATTTTGTTTCCAACGATCGGTTATAATGCATGTACAATTGGTATTTTACTGTTAGTGCTATGTGCATGTTGTATACCATTTCAAAAGTACAAAAGCAAAGCACTCTGAAATAAGTGTTCAATAATTGTTCTGCAAATTTGAAGAGTGTTCAGTGGCAATTATAACTTATTCTTAATATACTGTTTGCTTAAAGTAGCTTTATGGAAAATTAATAAGATTAAAGGCATATATTTAGAAATAGATATATGTGATTTGTACAGTTCACTTCATTTATCCCTGCAACGCCTCACCATTTACCTAATTCAAGTGTTTTTGCAAGATACTTCACACTTAGATGACGGGTTAATCTTGTTCATATTTTTCAATTAGGAAATGAGATGGCATGTTATTCAAAACTTAATTGAGACGGAACAATCTTACGTACAAAGTCTTCAGTACCTGGTCAAGGTAGGATTTTATTGTTTCTGCAATATCAATTGACATGTGATGTGACCCTCCATCGTAAAAACCTTTGCGTGTTCGGTTTGTCAGAATCTTTAGCCAATTTAATTTTTGTGACGTTTCAAGAATGGTTTTAAAAAAAAACCTTCACAATAGGAATATTTAGCAATTGCTGGCGTTCGTGTTTGTAACTCAGTATTTTCTTTGCATATATTTTGTGACATATATATATCCTATCAAATCATACTCATGACATACCATACCATACCAACTGCACTGTACTAGATTGTATTGTGCCATACTTTGATGATAAACAGTCGCGTGCTTTGTTGTGTTGCAATCCATACTCACAAATCCTGACTCTGAATGAAATCTGTTATCAGTAAGATAATATTTAAGATAAATGTTTCACTCGAAACTTTAGCATTTAAAACCTAATCTAATTTGGATTTGTAGTTTGTTCACGACATGGTTCACGAGTTAATATCGTCTCATGCAACCTCTCTCATAATTCTAAACACAACATTTCGTCATCTATCTTTGATTAATGATGATAGATTACCTATATGATGATTAATGGAGCTGCCCGTGCTTACTTTTTGACAGTTACTTTAAAACCCGGGAGAACTTTTGTCTTTTTCTTAATCAGTATTTGATAAGATCATTATGAAGGCTTTTACCGCCAATCACTGCATTATACTTTGGAGCGTTAATACCCTGATTATACATGATATCTCGGTTGCACTTGCTCTTAGGGATTAATCATGATTTTGGCCATGGATAAACATGACGACATGCGTGTGTATAGCAAACCTCAAAAATGCACAGTGGCAGAAATCATGCAGCACAATGTGGCACTATAATGTATTTATTGAGGAGTATCTAGTTCAGTACTTTCTCGATTTTTGTGGTTTTGTATTGTCAATTTTGGCGAAGTGCCAGAGAATCTAAGACACAGTATTAGACTGTTTTATCTGTTCATCAGCCGCATCTAATGAGTCGTCTTTACATGCGGTACGATGCTCAATAGTATGCATGAAGCTTGTTTCAAGTAGGGGGCGTCTGGGCAGGAAAGAGTCGTCAATTTACTCAATGCATTTTTAAGTTCATCCGCTTTATTCACCATGATTTTGCCTGGAAATTGTAATTTTTACCATGAATATATTTAGTCTCTATCTTTTGGGGCAATCCATATGCTTAGTAGTTTGTACATATCAAGAATTGCTATCGGTTTCGCTCGTTGCACGAAACACCTTACGACCTACTTCTTTCCTTGTTTCTTTCTGCCTTCTCAGGTCATATTGCCAACTTAGGTCATGCACAATGGCCTGTTCGACTTTCTTCCTAGTTTGTTTGATTTCATTTGCACTGTGATACTACAAATGGTTGTGACAATGATAAGAGGTTATAAAAGAAAGTATGTCATTGTATTCATTCATTCACACTATCGCATTTATTGAGGCCCCTTACTGTTTGTAGTAAAGTACAAGATTTACCATTTTACTTCAAATTATTAGACAATATTTACTCAGCAGAAAGTTGACTTGCTGTTTTAAACAAACTTGGTAGTTTGTCCAAAAATGTTATCGCTGGTGTTTAACAGCACTGAGCTAAGATTGCACGACGCAGTCGCTTAGGAGTAGTTTAAGATATATGTTTCACTTTGAAAACAGAACTACGAGCATTGAAAAGTAAAGTTTTGCTGTAGCAGTGACATTATCGCGGAATCGCACGTAACTGAAAGATGGTACTATTGTTCTCCAATACAGAGTACGACGCGATTTCTCAAAAATAAAGTCGTCCTCAACAACGTTAACGAATAGAGACACAATAGTGTGGTAATGTAAATCAGGAAATTGCATTTCATTTAGTAAACATTGCTTTCAACGTACGATTCATTTTTATAAAATAACCTTTTAAGAACGCGAGCGCTGATTGGTTGATTGCGTCAAAAAGCCGTTTTTCTATAACTTGATAAATAGACATGGGAATCTTCGCGCGGGAATATTCGTGAGATTGCGTGAATTAACAGGAATTTTAATAGACGAAAATCTGACAAAAATATAAACAAAAGAATTAATATTGAAAAAATTGATGAACGTATAAACTAGAAAAAACATTTGAAACAATGCAATAAATATCAATATAATTTTTTGCTTTTTTGTTTTTAAAACGTTATTTAATAAAGGAAATAGAAAACACTTTTTCCGGCTCGTGCTCTCATGCAATTTCTCGTTTCTCCCAAACTTGCACGCGTGTTTCTATAACGCTATCGATACACAGGAAATGTTTCATATTTCTTAAATAATGATAGTCGCGTAGTCAACGTCGCGTCGCAGAATCTTAAGCTCGCTCACATCTTTTCGTAAGCATGAGTATTTTAAACCTTTTAGAGTTGACAAGGTTCGTCTGTATCGATGTTTCACTTAAGTCATATAACTATAAACGGCAACAATCTAAACTGGCTGTTGAGTTAAAACTATACAAAACTAGATGAACCTATACGCAGTAGGATGAAATCATCCCTATGATCTAAGGTGTATCTCGTACAACAAACCGATCTTTATTAGAACGGATTTTGCGGAGAGGATCGTACGTATTTCAAATTTTCATGAGTGGAGCACGCTTATCTTTTCATTTGCTCACAGTCAAGTAGTCTTCAAATATTTGGATCTGCTTCAAAAATCTTCCACTTTTCAAAAGTCAGCAGCAATCTATCCTAAGGTGTTCTAGCATAGCAAGAAGTTGTCTTCGTCGACTGGAAGTAGTAGATATTCAACAGAATTACAAAGCACGTTCTTTTTATAGTGAACGTCAAACGGTTGATTCTCCGCGTAGGTTTAGCTACACTGCAGAGAACAGTATATATAGTATAGTGGGTTCGAAATAAAACTTTTAGTGTCAAGTCTGTCTGAAGCTCTACATGGAAAAGTTTTGTTGCAGCACACTTACGTTGAGTGAGAGCCAAGCGCAAAGCATACGTTTTCATTATCAGATGCGAAAGAGCAAAGTAGCCTTTTAAGGACAAACGTATGATAACTTTGAGAAAAATCTACCTTTGTCCCAAAGACTATAATTATCTGCCTTCATGACATGTAGTTTGTGACACTGGTGTAGGTCTTTATACGAAAGGAAATCTGTGCTTCACAATTGCTGTAAAGATAAATAGCTTAGGTTGAATAAGCACATAGACGTGGTAGATTCCACATGTTGCACTGCATTGTATGAGAAACCCTTGCAGGATAACTAACATTGTACATGTTCAAATTCATTTGATATACAGTGGTTTATGATCAAATCATAGAGTGCTCGTAAATGATCCAATAAACGCCCGGGGTGTTTATTAAATTCTAGCGGTTCTAGGGGGGTGTTTAATAGATACAAGGCGTTTAATAGAGAGAGGTGTTTATATAATTTCTATCACTTTACTGTGAACAAACGAAAACACAACTAAGGCTAAATATATAGTTTTTGAGCCCAATCGATAACCCACTATAATAATGATATTATAGTGTCGATTTGGGGGGGGGGTGTCTACTAGAGACGGGGTGTTTATTAGAGAGAGGCGTCTATTACAAACTCGCGCTTCAAGGGGGGTGTTTATTAGATACGAGGCGTTTATTTTATAGGGGGTGTTTATTGGATCGTTTACGGTATACGATAACCAGTTTAGCGCACACAGCAATGTTGTGGTTATGCTGTAGTGTTGATGTTTTGAAGAATTTTATACGGTTGCTTGACATGCATGACTTTCCAGCGGTGCTTGACCCTCGTATGAATTAAGAAATGTAAAACTGTGGACGGAAATATTTTGATTGTAAAGAAAAAACCATGAGTAATGGTAACTACTTTCACAAGCGTGTACGATAACTTGGTTAGTTAAAAAATTACGCCATAGTTACCGTTTCAGGTCATTGTACATACATGATATACAATGACAGACACATGCAGATGAGCTCAGTAATTGCATGTGTTGTTTTTATGTTGTAGATCTTTATACTAGGATGAATTGGTTTTCGTAGAAGGATGTTTTTTTGTTACTTGAGTGCACTGTTTTGTTATGCAACGTTATAAGCACATAAAAGCAACATTGAATATACATCTATAGTTGAATATTCAACTGAATACAATAGTTTTGTGTCTAGCTATAGGTTCAGTGCTCACAGGGTTTGATTTAAATTGTTTGGGAGATGTGTGGAAGTGTTTTTAAAAACTCAGACTTGTCCAACATTCAAGCTAAATAGGATTCGGACCCCGGTTTTCTATGGTCCAGTCCAATGTTCCTGGCCTGCACGATACGCGAGAACCATGTAGAGATGTGAAGTTTCGTTGTCTTGAGATCTTGTACGCCCATGCAAAGTATTCTTTTGAACAACACTTTGTTACTCCTCATTACTCTGGCTAGTGGTAAACACTTTTACTTTTCTCAATTCTCAACGCTTTAGGTTCCATACTGTGGATTGAAGCATCTAACTTATCGTTCGTGTTTGACTCGGAGTTGTAAATTTCATATCATTTGATTACATTATGTTCCTAATAAATTAAGCCACTTTGTAGGTACAGTGCGATAAAACAGTAGATCGAACACAGATGTTAAACATCGGGGCACTTGCGCCTAGTGTTGATTTTTTGTTGATTTTTTTGCAAGATGCGAGTTCAAATGGGGCAAGTAATGTTCATCAACGATTTTGTGGTTTGTGAATCAACGTCAAGAAACTACATCATTCTTTGCGGTTATATGCTCCGCTTCTATAAATCGCTGGAAAAATTTTCATAAAACGAAAGATTGTCTGTTCCTAAAATAGATGCAGACGCTAAATATATACGTGCTGGGTAGACCTTCTTTGCACAAAAGAATGCGTGGCTATAAATAGCGCTCATTCCATCATTGTGTAGTACACTAAATACTCGAACTGACAGTATTCAGTGTTTGTTCATTGCGCACCAGCTGTCTTCACGCAGAAAGTGTTGTACCCTTCCAGTACGTAACATATTATTATTGTTTAGTGCAAGTTTCAATACAAAAGTACCATCTAGGCTCATCAGGACGACTGCTACTTCCTACAACGAAATAGTACTGTACACTGTATATGAAAGTTATTGTTTCAGTGTATTCGACAAGTTCATTTATTCATTCAATTCAATCTTGGACTTTCAACAATCACGGTTTTTGGGGGGTCAATTGACGATTCCATACCACTGTATAAGGAAGGACAGTAGTGCCACTTATGTTGGAATGTTTGGAGGGTTTTGTCCTCGCGCGTATCGTCATATGCAGCCACTGCTTTACGCTCATCGAACAACCGGCCCCTGGTGGTTAAACGGCTAAAGCACTACGATGCCACAATGTGAAGAGTATAACAGTCGTTGTCATTGTTGCTCAATTGGAGTGCATTGTTTTTACTGTTACTAACAGCAGGGTTATCTTTCATAAGGAAATTACCATGAATAGGCCTCACCATGTGGTTCTACGCGACACTAATGAATGCATGTTAACGAGTCTTCTGTTCACAAAAAGTGCAGCATTAAATGTAAAACATTACAGTGAAATAACTTTTCATCAGTCAAGTAATTAATATGCTATTACAGTTGAATTTAACTTATATTATACATAAACTATACTGTTTGTACAAAACAACATATTGTAGATGATTGTCTTGCACATTCATGAAAATGTGGAAGTCATGTACACTCGCTAATTTTAAGTTAAACGAAGTTCTACTGAAAGATTCGTTGCACTTCGGCTTCTATGATTTGTGTAGTCGTTCCTGTAGTTCAACCGTTGTCATTACGTTTTGCGTGTTGAACGGTTTTCGGACGACTAACCTTTCCAGTAACATCCCCATATAGTCTCTGCGTTGTATGTTGCTATTTGTCAGCTCGTCGCCACACCATTTATTTACAATTTTATTATTTTTTCATCGTGTACAGCATGTTTTGTTGGGGGATTAGAATGGGCATTCTCGATATTCGAGTTTCGTGCTATACATATTTCAGTTGCATTTTTCGTTTAATTTGTTGATCAAGTTCTCGTTGTTTTCACATTTTTTATGCGTGATTTTGTCATAATGAACTTGTAAACAACACTGGATGTACTGTTTCTACTATCCTTTCATTAAAAAAAATCCCGTTTAACTGGGAAAGTAATTGACTTTAATGTAGGAAAGTTGAAACCGGTATCCTCTTTGAAGTCTAAACCTGGCTGTCTTTCGCAGCCAGGCGGCCAGGCTGTGTAAATATTTATCCATCGCACATCGTTCTAAGCGCAGAAATGGAGATTGCATGGCGAAATTATTTTCTTTTTACGAGGGCATCGTGAGGCTCTGCATTTAAGATTTGTTACCTACTGCTCGGGAATTAGAAACAATCGAAATGATGTCTTTTATATTCCTAGCATGCACAGTCAGAACTAGAAATAGAACTATGCTTGAACCTTTCTAGAAGTGATAGGGACCAGACTTGTTAATAAGTCACACATTGCAAGTCCAAGTCAAGTCACGAGTCATGTTGTTCAAGTCCAAGTCAAGTAACAAGTCATTTAGTC